>APFE030559934.1:1074-14160 GCA_000404065.3 Pinus taeda
ACCCGCGTATTTGGACGCGGACCCTGCACGGCATACCTGCGGGTACGCACCTCCTGAACTGTTCTCCTGCGTACTTCTTTATTTTCATCAAAATGAGAGCCATGCCATGGGTGTTTGCCATCAAGTACAACATCTGAAATCATACCAGAACCACAATGCCAACAAAACTGGAGGCAGAAACAGTCTTATCTGATCATCGCACCTGTAACACAGGGAAATAGAGATGCATCACACCTACTGCACACGAGAGGTACGATGCATCCAGATTACCAAGAGGAGAAGGTGCAATGGTCCAGGGACGAGACTTTAACTTGGTTTTTGGTCACATTTTGCAGCTTAGTTGAGGGATTTAGGCTGAGCTAATGACAGTCAGTAAATACAAATCATAGGGGCTGATCTATTGAGGTTACTTGAGCCACCACCAAGGCAATTAGGATGTTTGCAAATCAATTGTTTAGTTTATAAACAAAACCCGGAGACAGACCGAAGCAACATTGATCTACTTTGCAGTTGCATAGCAAAAGCAGTTTGAAGGCTAGCTGGCTTGACTTCAGGCTCCGTCTGTAGTTTATAAAGCAAACAAATATAAAGAAGCAAACAAGTTATTCGCTCCCCAGTGGAGTCGCCATTTTGTTATCGGGAAATCTAGTGTCGATTTAGAGCTACTAGTCCCACTAAGACAGGTAGCTATCTTAGAAACAAACAAACTAAAGTTACTTGTGTTTTCATTTATGAGAAGTAGATGAGAGAGAAGTAGAGAGTACCAACCTCAGTCTTTTGCTTGGCTCCTTGCTTGTTTCCTCTCCCCTCTGACAGATCTTTGCTGCTCCTCCCTTGCTTGCCCCGCTTCAAAGAGCACCTGTAAAGTCAAAGCAGCATAATACCATCAAAGCACAAAGATCTACAATCATAAACAATATAGGACCAGATATATATTGACCACACAAATGCATATATCAACTCAGACATACAAGAATGTGGAGGAAAACTAAAAGCTTTATTGATAGAAAGAGTAGAAGAGAGGATTACAACCCATTGATCTGACCCAGCGTCATCCTCCTAGCATGAAAGCCCTTCTTCACCTCATGAAAATCTTAGATCATCCAACATTATGATGTTCCACAAAGAAAACAACAACACTTCTTTACAAAATACGAGATTCCAGCCTCTAGATCTCTGGGATGAGGGATCCCTATATAAATGTTTGCAGGTGGGTGATTCAGCTTCTGGGATTTTGATTAGTGTCCTCTCTCTGATAGTTCTTGGTTCCACTTGGAGATTCATGATCTCTTACTCATCCTTGGGCGAATTCAGAGAGGAAAGTGTCAAATGGGCAGTTTCTAGAAGATTCTCTGGGTTTCCACCTAGCCAACTACTTCTGCCATTTGTCTGCTCTCGCTCATCGCACCCCACAGAAAGGATTTTTAGTATGCATCACACTTTTTGCATGTGGCAGGTGAGATGCATCGCACCCTTAGCACTGAACAGTCTGTATGGTCCAGTTTTGACCAGTTCTGAGTAGTTTTTCTTAGAGAACTTCTGGGAGATGATGTAATCAGCTGACCTTGCTCCTTTAGGGTATGAAACAAAACTTTTAGGGACTTAGAATCCCTTGGTTTATTGAAATATGTGATTGGGGTTGCAGTGCCCAAATATGTCTATAACAACAGGGTACTATTGTACTCTCAGGATTTCAAACTTTAAGTTGGGTAGTGGTACCACAGAGTCTCCATCATCCTCAGCTACTAAGGAGATTCTAACTACTATACCTCACACACCAAATCCATCTACAGAATAGAGGTAGCTGGATATTTTCCAAAGATATAAAGAGATTAAACAGAGAAATGAAGCCATTCATGATAATATCTCTTCTCAATTCAGGAAGTAGTCTTCCTCCATCCATCGCAGGCTTATTTCAACATATGATATAGAGAAGGGAAGAATGCATATAGTATTCTTGCAAACTCAGTTCCCACAACCAAAGTTAGTAGCATATTTCAAACAAACGACTTTTGAATTTGAGGCAAAGGATGTCCATCCTTTGGATCAAATAGCTATGCACTGACATGCTGGAGAAATGGTATACTCTACTTTCACATAGATTGCTATCATTACTTCCAAACTATATCTTAATTTGAACAATGTGTAGTCTCATCTTAAACTGGAGAAAGTGTCCTCTCTTGCCAAAGACAACATAATAAAATGCTTGGAGGAAATGGTGGTCAAAGTAGGCTTTGATCCAAATAATTCAAAATCCATGGAGGAAATAATCAGGAAGAAAAATGTTGATATAGTAGTACTAAAGAAGCAATTGAAGCTGCCTATAATAGAAGATCCCCAAGCTAAGGAACTTGGAGAGACAAAGCTACAAAAAGAAGAGATGTTGAAGATTCTAGTGGAACAGAATGCACAGATCAAAGAGATGGAAGTAGAGATGGAAAAACTGATAAAAGAAAAGGAATAGAGTTCACAACTGGCACTGGTTCCTCTTGATGCAGTTCCCATTGCATCTCTACTTCAAACAGGTATCCCTACAGTAGCCACGATATCAGGAACATCATCTTCTACAGTGATTTCCACATCAATTATAGATGATTCAGTTAAGATGGTTGAATCCATGGAAAACATGTCTATACAGGGAGAAGAGATAAAGAAACTAAGGCAGAAGGTGAAAGTCCTATAGGAACAAAGAACAAGATTTGAAAATTCCCTCCTCACAGAAACACACAAGTCCCAAACATTGTCCCAGAGATTGCAGAAGATGGAATGCGACTGTGCCATGGGAAATACATTGGCACAGGTAAAAGAGAATATCTAGAAAAGAATCAACAAAGACATGATAGACATTTGATCTTCAATACAATTTTTTTTGAGCAACAGGAGTTGATTGAATGGTCCAATGAAGTCATCGAACAAGTCAAAAAGAAGTTGGGAGATAAGCCTAGTGAGGCCACTGAGCTCATCGAATTCCTTAACTCCAAAAACAAACAGGAATTAGAAGAGTTGGAAATTGAAGACAAAACATAAATAATATTGGAATGCAAGAAGTTGTTGACTAAAAGAAATCTAATGAGACAACTTGAAGAGAAATGTCAGATTATGGACACTGGTGTACATAAATTCTTCGCCAAGTTGGAGCCCCTCTACAAGAAAGGACTTCCAAACTTGTTAGTTATTAATGATAAGCTCAACACGTGGTTAGATTACAGTGAGAAAATAATTACCAAGGCAAGAGACAGTGCGAAGGTTGCAGTTGGAAGATTTAGTATTACAGGAAAGGAAATCCTGGAAGCATTGGCATACAACCTCGACATTCATTATGAAATTAAAAGTCTATTCATCACCAAGCTGACATTTTCCAAATGTACTAAAGTCGACGAAGTGTACAGGAAGTTGTTTAAGATGAATATCCTGAGTGAACAACGCTAGGATAAACTATGCGAATTACTGGAGTGAAAAATAGATTTGGCTACACATCTCAACGTCAAGAACACACACAAATTTCAAAGGCCATATGGCCAACTGTTCCACCAATTCAGTACCACCACTTCAGACAGTTCGAATTTCCTTGATATCTTTGTAATAAGTTAAATTGATTCAGTTTTGATTATTTTTAGATGCATCCTAGTCATTCTTACATGATATTTTTGTAAATTAATTATAAATACTTCATCTTCAAAAGTATCAAGGGTTGGTTTTTGAACAAAAGAACACTATTGTATATTGTTGAAGCATCAACGAATTTTCCAAGTAATACAGAAAGCTCTTTCACATGATTCTTGTATCAATTTGTTGGTGAAGTGCATCTATCATCTTATGTCTTTATATTTCTCTATTTATAGCACATGTTTGTTTTCAAATCTGAATTATTCAATAGATAAGTAAAGGGCAGAATTTTTTAAATCTACACTTTGCACCCAGCTACGAATAATTTCAATGTTTTCTTCTCATCTTTAAATATATAAGTCAGGTAAGAATGCTCTATATTTAAAGTGAATCTTAATCTGTTCTTCCTTTCCCATCTCATAAACTAAAATAATATATTCAGTTTGGCCACCCTACCCTGTGAGATCTATCTGTAGACACTGTAGTCAATCTGTATTTTATGTAACAAACTCCATAGCCCAATAGAAATCTAGTTATCAACCAACCATTAAAATACAAATCAAACCCAAAACTTCATAGCTAGCCTAATATCTTCATATAAACAAATCTAAATCTTACAGAGATATCCCTCTCTGAAGATGGTAGGGATAGATCCCAACTTCCAAAGTTGGTTTGTGGTTACATTTGTGATTTTCTTCTGCAACCTCAGAAAATTACAGAGTGATAGCAATGGGTACCCTTCCATATCTTCTATTCAGATTGCTTTCTCTAGAGCATCCTACAATGTCTCAATCTTATGTTGCGTCAATGGTGTCCGGGTGAGGGTTAACAATGTTTTCATAAACCAATCCCTTTGGTGATTCAGATCTATTGTGTAAATGAGTTTACCAATTTCATCCTTAAATATTTGCATTAGTTCCCATGCGGTCTCTCCCTCCCACTTCTTTATCTCCCACAATTCCAACAACCCTTGTTGACCGATCTGTGGAAGTTTGAATTATTGGAAAAACTCTCTTTTAACCTTGTCCATAGTTGGGTTCTTGTGTAGCTCTGACCATTTTATGAACCACCTCAAGGCCCTTTCCCTGAGAGTGATCTGGAACTCTATTAGCTTCACTCTGACCATTTTATGAACCACCTCAAGGCCCTTTCCCTGTGAGTGGTCTAGAACTCTAATAGCTTCACATTATTAGGCACCTGGTGGGCTCTCCAAATGTTAATATAGGTTGTCATTGATGTCAATATAGCAATGTTTAGAATATTTCCATCAATGACAAAGGGGCAGAATGTTAATCTAGGTTGTCATTAATGTCAATATAGTAGTATTTATGATGGAAAATTCTTTGATACATTTATTTCCCATTGATACATGATTGCCCAGGGTTTCACCATAGTGATGAAAGTTTGATATATATACAGATAGAATAGAAGCAATAGATCCGTGAAGCAACATGAGCAAGAAGCCAAAGAGGAGAAGCCATCGTGAAGCCAAAGAGTAAGATGAAGTGTTTATCGAAAGCCATCAAAGAAGCAAGGCATCGAAGCAAGGGAAGTAGGTTATGGAATATGCCCAAGGGTAAGAGTTATCGAAAGAACAAAGAGCAACAACGATAACAGAGGAGTAAAGAAGAAAACATCGGAGGAGCCATATCGGAAGTATCGCATGTAATATATGCCCAAGAAGAATTGATAGGAAGAAAACAGCGGAGGAGCATAAACAGAGTTATAGGAGGTCACAGGAAGATAAGCCACAGGAGCAATAGCTATCGGAAGAGCGCAAGACTAAAGAAAATTCACATGAGCAATAGCTATCGGAAGAGCGGAAGACTGAAGAAAAGTCACATGAGCAACAGCTATCGTAGCTAAAGGCTCGCGCTAAATCCTAGCTGTCAATCTCATTTTCAAACGCTTACGTCGATCTCATTTTCAAATCCTAGCCATAGATTTGGTGACCTCGTATATCCAATGGATATCGGGTCATAAAGTGATCAGACATTAAATCTAAAAAAGGACTTGAACTTTTATAGATCAAGGATTTATAATCCTTATCGGCTCCATAAAGGCAGTTAAGCGTCACGCAAGTTACCCTGCCAATATCATTGTGAACCATTGGATCTAGCGCGCCTTGATCAAACAGTGGAGGATCGACGATTGGGTTTGTTGATTGGGTGGATCAACAACCGTCGGATTAATGATGAGATCAACGATGTAGAATTAATCCAATAAGACTTGGGACTGAGTGGACCCAAGAAGTTTATGGACACGGGTTTAATTTTATTTGGGGTTCGGTCTTGTGCATTCAGGTGGGATCAGCATTCATTTGTGGGATTAAAGGAATAACTCTGATTTTTCATGAAGTTGCGATTGCGATTAAAGGTAATGACATGGCATGTGGGACCTCCATGTGGGTATAGCATCTCTTATATGGATTTCCGTGAATAATCAAGTCTATGGATAAAATACTCTCTGATATATATATATATATATATATATATACATACAAGTCGGCCTCCCTCCAATAGATGTGTCCTTTGGTCATTGGTGAAACTCGTATAAAAATGAGTGAAAACGCTTCAGTTTTGAGTATCTACCTCGGGCACACAAATAGAACATAAAGAAGTTCACAACTCGTGAACTTGAAGAGACAGAGGAAGCCGAAGGAATAGTAGAAAGAAGGAAGTCGAAAGGTTCAGCGAAAGAAAAAGGAAGCCAAAAGGTCTAGCAGAAGAATATGAAGCCAAAAGGTCCAGCGAAAGAAGATAAAGTCGAAGGTCTGGCTGATGCGGAAGGTGATGTAGAAGACGAAGGCTGAGCTAAGAAAGAAGCTGAAAGGTCCAGTGGAAGAAGATGAAGCTGAAAGGTTTAGTGGAAGAAAAAGGAAGCCGAAAGGTCCAACGTAAGAAGATGAAGCCAAAAGGTCCAGCGGAATAAGATAAAGCCGAAGGTCTGGTTGACGCAGGAAGTGAAGTAGAAAATGAAGGTCAAGCTAAGAAGGAAATCTAAGGTCAAAAATTTTGTTGACTGGGTTATTTATTGAAAAGATCGAACCTGTGTTTGACAGTGATTCAGATAACAGTTCAAAAGGATGCTCTACTGATCTAAGAAGATTATCTGAGTATAAACATGGTTGTTTTTAATTGAACTCATAATATAAAATTGTGATAGTCACTCCCTTGAAGAAGTCATTCTTGAAGCAGTTACTCCTGAAGCCTCAATCCGGAAGCAGTTACTGTGACAGTTAGGATAGATGGTTGAAACAAAGAGTTCTCTTTGTGCAGAATTTAGTACAGTTCATTGTAGATACATTGAAGTTGTGTGGAGACTATTGAAGACCATGATATATTAGTCATCATGATGCGACTTGGAGATTTTTCTTGGGTATAATAGGCGATACCTTATATGAGACAAGGTTGTCATTGATGTAGCAGTGAAGCTGTAGATTAAAAAAATTCAGTGAAGAAGATTTTGGGAGTAGAGAATTACTATCAAACATATCTAGACAAAATACAACAGTGGGTTGGAGACCAGAGGGTTGGTGCCCTGAAGGTTGGAGCCTCGAACAAACAAGGTAGGTGCATTGACAAGATAGGGTCGGAGCCCTTGGGGTTGGTGCCTCGGAATTGGAAGGATTGGTGTCCTTGGAGTTGGTGCTCCTACACATAAGGTTGGTTCCTTGAGAAGATAGGGTTGGTGCCCTAAAGGTTGGAGCCTCACAAAAGACCAAGTTGGTGCTTGGCAACAGGTTGGACCTTTGAGATTGAAGATCAGTGTCTTCATCAAGGGTTGGAGCCCTATATATATTGTACCTGATTTATTGTAAAGATTATATTAATAAAAGCATTTATTCCTATTGTTCATTTTGCGTTCTAATTATAATTGATTTAACTGGTAAAAATAACAATTGAAAAGAAATACTGATTCACCCCCCCTCTCATTATTTCCAACAATTGGTATTAGAGCCAATACCTTCACTCAAAAGCCTAACATCTTGAAGGTTGATCATTAGAACACAAATGGCGAAGCCAAGGAAGAAAGTCTCCAATCCTCCTAAAGATGTGTCTCCCTCTACCACTAAAATAGAAGTCAATCAATTTGTGAAGCCTCCATGGTTCAATGAAAACTTTGATATATGGGAAGCAAGAATGAGGAATTTCTTAAAGACTCAAGGCATTGAAGTAGGGGAATCAATAATTATTGTTAACATGATGAATGGAGAATCCAAGGAGTACAATGAAAAAGCGATGAAGGCAATCTTGAATGGGCTACCAGATTCTATAAAGACCAATTTAGGAAAATGTTTGTTAACAAAGGTTATATGGGACAAACTTCATGATATTCACTCAAAAGGAGCATTGACAATGACCTCTAGTCAAGAAAATGATGGAAAACAAGAAGAAAATCCAGAGCCCGTCAAGGAAGCTGAAGATAAGATTGACGACATCAAGGCTAAAGAAGACTTAGAAAATGAAGAGAATGAAAAATACTTTGTAGAAGATCTCCTCACTAAACTTACGGCTGCCATGGAAGAGATTATCAATTTGAAAAAGGAAAATGAGGAACTTAATAAGAAAGCATTAGCTGGTGACCAAGACCAAACAAGGAGAAACTTGACCTTGTCAAGCTTCAAGTACAAGAAAGGGATGAAGAGCTTGCCAAGCTTAAGAACGAATTTCATCAAAGCAAAAGAAAGCATCATGAAGAAGTCATATCCATGACAAATCAATTGGATAAAACAAAGAAACGGGAAGATACCTTGTCAAGTCAACTTGGAAAAAGGCACAAGAGCTTGAACAAACTTGAAGAAGAGATTGGTTAGTACAAGGTAGAGGTCTCCTCTCTCAAATCTCAACTACAAGAAGCAAGAAATTTAGCACAAGGAGCTGAGAAGACAATGGAAGAATTGGTAATCATAGAAGGACAGATTGATGAAGTAGAAAAGGAGAGAAACAACATGAAATACCAACTAAAAGAAATGGATGAATAGATATTCAAACTAAAATCTGACCTCAACCTTCTCAATGCCAAAACCTGTAAAGCTACAAGAATCAAGGAAGAAATGAAGAGCAGTCTAGCAAAAGAAAATGAAGAAATATTCAAAATGAAGTCATATATGATCTCCCTTAAATAGAAGTAAATGAAGCTACTTGTATCAAGGAAGAAACTAAGAAACAAATTGCTCAGAAGAATAATGATTGCGAAAGATTGGAAGAAGACATTGTCTCCCTCAGGAAAAAGGTTGAAGGGATGGACAAAATCTTGAAAAGCTCTCAAGCCTTAGATGACATGCTCAGCCATCAAAGATCCCCATTTGATAAATCAGGTCTTGGCTATGAAGGAGAATCCTCAAGAAAGAATGATAATGCTTCAAACAAAAAGGATGTGAGGAAGCCATAAAGAAATGTTTAGTTCCAGCAAAGACAAGGATAATAGTCAAGGCAACAATGAAGGAAATCCTATTCCAAGAAGAAATGCAAATGATGTTAATGATGCAAGAAGTAATGGTTATAATCAAAGGATCTCAAGGCAGAAAGACTTCAGAAGTACATCAAGGAAACCTTCTTCTCCTAGGTACCAAAGTATATTTATTGGTTATTGTTATTCTTGTACAAACTTTGGACACATGGCAAAAGATTGTAGGGCATACCACAAAGATAGACACTATGGTCCCCGATAATCTCTGAGAGGCAATTAAGCAAGAAGAAATCATGAATTCTTATTCATGAAAAACATAGAATGCTTCAAGTGTCATAACATTGGTCATATGGCACGTGATTGTTACTTAACTTGGGTTCCGACACAATCTAGAACCATACCAGAAAAGAAAGTTACACAAGTATGGAGAAGAAAGAAAATACAATTTGAAAATCTCCTGAACTCTCCATCCAACAACACGTGTTGTTGACTTGATGAAGATATCCTTGATATTCCGAGTGTTTGATGATAGTTTTCTGCCAAAAGCATATAGTTAGGGGGAGATTATGTTGATTAGGCTTTCTTGCAGAAGTTATTCATTAATGGATCCTTATGAAATCCTTGATGAGCTATATTGATAATCATTCTTTGATAAGATAATTTCTCAGAAACACTCCATTGAAAAACATGATCTCCTAACTATCCAATGGACTGTTGTTGAAGATGTTTTCCACTTGATCACTAAGCAGAAATTGGAGCAGTGAAGAAGGCCATCTAACGCTAATAAGGCAAATAAATATGTTGCTTTCATTATAGATGTTAAATGTCTTGACTCAGGGATTTGATGTGAGAACAAGTAAATTTTGGACACAAATATAGGCAATATTAAAAAAAATAGATACATCTGGGAATGGAGCTTGAAGCAAGAGTAGTTGGCAGCATCTAACAAAACTAAAGCATTGCAAAAAGGTGCCAATCAGTAAAAATAATTTAAAAGACAGTCACAGATTGGATATCAAAATTTGCTAGTGGAGATAACTTGCAGAGACTTTTACAAGAACACAAGGAAAGGATGGCTCATCAAAAGGACTATAGAAAGGAGAATGTTGTGCAATCGAATATAGCTCAGTAACTTAAGGAGAAGCACATAGATACGAAGGAACTTGGATATGAAGAAAGATAACAATTTCAATGGTCTTCTCCTGATTCAGACTATAAAGACTCCTTAATTCTGACTGTGAAGACAACAGAATTTGGATTGCAGAAGCATAAAAACTTGGACTTGAACATTTGGTGTATGGATATTTGGAGTCTATTTGGAAGCATTAAAATGGAGCATCTTTAAGCATTGTTGAAGCCATGATAAAGTAGTTTTTGAGACATAAAGAAGGGATAATGTGCTAGCCGATGATGAGGCAGCAATCCTTCTATCTTGAGTAAAAAGAAGAGCACCATGACAGGAGGAGTAACATACCCATGAAGATCTATTATTCATAAAGAACAGAAGCAATTTGACAAGGGGAGTCCTTGTGCACAACTTTGCCATTGATGTCAAAGGGGGAGAGAAGAAGAATATTACCATCAATGAAAAATGGGGAGATTGTTAATCTAGGTTGTCATTGATGTCAATATAGCAGTGTTTAGAATATTTCCATCAATGACAAAGGGAGAGATTGTTAATCTAGGTTGTCATTGATGTCAATATAGCAATGTTTAGGATATTGCCATCAATGACAAAGGGGGAGATTGTTAATCTAGGTTGTCATTGATGTCAATATAACAATGTTTGTGATGGCAAATTCTTTGATACATTGATTGCCCATTGATACATGATTGCCCAGGGTTTCACCATAGTGATGAAAGTTTGATATATAAAGACAAAATAGAAGCAGTAGATCCGTGAAGCAACAGGAGCAAAAAGCCAAAAAGGAGAAGCCATCGTGAAGCCAAAGAGTAAGATGAAGAGTTTTCGAAAGCCATCAAAGAAGCAAGTCATCGGAGCAAGAGAAGCAGGTTATCGCATATGCCCAAGGGTAAGAGTTATCGAAAGAACAAAGAGCAACAATGATAATAGAGGAGTAAAGAAGAAAACATCGGAGGAGACATATCGGAAGTATCACATGTAATATATGCCCAAGAAGAACCGATAGGAAGAAACAACAGAGGAGCATAAACAGAGTTATAGGAGGTCACAGAAAGAAAAGCCATAGGATCAACAACTATCGAAAGAGCGAAAGAGTGAAGAAAAGTCATAAGAGGAATAGCTATCATGGCTAAAGGCCAACATTAAATCCTAGCCATCGATCTCATTTTCAAATCATAGCTGTCGATCTCTGTTTTTAACACGTGTGCTAGTTGAAAACCCACAGGCCTTAGATTTGATGACCTCGTATATCCAACGGATATCGAGTCATAAAGTGATCGGATGTTAAATCTAAAAACGGATCTGAACTTTTATAGATCAAGGATTTATAATCCTTATCAGCTCCGTAAATGTAGTTAAGCATCATGCAAGTTCCCCGGCCTATATCATTATGAACCATTGGATCCAGCGCGCCTTGATCAAACGGTGGAGGATTGATGATTGGGTTTGTTGATTAGGTGGGTCAACAACCGTCAGATTAATGATGAGATCAACGGTGGAGAATTAATCCAATAAGACTTAGGACTGAGTGGACCCGAGAATTTTATGGACACAGGTTTAATTTTATTTGGGGTCCGGTCTTGTGCATTCAGGTGGGACCAACATTTTTTTGCGGGATTAAAGGAATAACTCTGATGTTTCATGAAGTTGTGATTGCAATTAAAGGTAATGATGTGGCATGTGGGACCTCCATGTGGGTATAGTAGCTCTTATATGGATTTCCGTGAATAATCAAGTCTATGGATAAAAGACTCTCCGATATATATTTTTAATATACAAGTCGGCTTCCCTCCAATAGACATGTCCTTTGGTCATTGGTGAAACTCGTATAAAAATGAGTGAAAATGCTTCAGTTCTAAGTATCTACCTCGGGAACACAAATAAAACATAAAGAAGTTCACAACTCGTGAACTTGAAGAGACAGAGGAAGCCAAAGGAACAGTAGAAAGAAGGAAGCGGAAAGGTTCAACGAAAGAAAAAGGAAGCTGAAAGGTCCAGCGAAAGAAAATGAAGCCGAAAGGTCCAGCGGAAGAAAATGAAGTCGAAAGGTCCAGTGGAAGAAAATAAAGTCGAAGGTCTGGCTGACGTAGAAGGTGATGTAGAAGATGAAGGCTGAGCTAAGAAGGAAACCAAAAGGTCCAGTGGAATAAGATGAGCTGAAAGGTTCAGCGGAAGAAAAAGCAAGCCGAAAGGTCCAGTGGAAGAAGATGAAGCTGAAAGGTCCAGCGGAAGAAGATAAAGCCGAAGGTCTGGCTGAAGCAGAAAGTGAAGGCCAAGCTAAGAAGGAATCCGAAGGTTGAACATTCTGTTGAATGGGTTATTTATTGAAAATCTCGGACCTGTGTTTGATAATGATTCAGATAACAGTTCAAAAGGACGCTCTGCGGATCTAAGAAGATTATCTGAGTATGAACAGGATTGTTTTAATTGAACGCACAATATAAAACTATGACAGTCACTCCCCTGAAGAAGTCATTCTTGAAGTAATTACTCCTGAAGCCTCACTCTCAAAGTAGTTACTGTGACAGTTAGGACAGATGGTTGAAACAAAGAGTTTTCGTTGTGCAGAGCTTAGTGCAGTTCATTGTAGACACATTGAAGTTGTGTGGAGACTATTGAAGACCATGATGTATTATTCATCATGATGTGACTTGGAGATTTTGCTTGGGTATAATGAAGAGCAATGGTGATACTTTCTATGAGACAAGGTTGCCATTAATGTAGCAGTGACGTTGTAGATTGACATAATTCAGTGAAGAAGATTTTGGGAGCAGAGAATTACTATCAAACATATCTAGACAAAATATAGCAGTGGGTTGGAGCCCAGAGGGTTGGTGCCCTGAAGGTTGGAGCCTCGAACAAACAAGGTAGGTGCCTTGACAAGATAGGGTCGGAGCCCTTGGGGTTGGTGCCTCAGAATTGGA
>APFE030559934.1:14419-45909 GCA_000404065.3 Pinus taeda
TTGGAAGGATTGGTGTCCTTGGAGTTGGTGCTCCTAAACACAAGGTTGGTGCCTTGAGAAGATAGGGTTGGTGCCCTAGATATTGGAGCCTCACAAAAGACCAAGTTGGTGCTTGGCAACAGGTTGGAGCCTGTGAGATTGAAGATCAGTGTCTTCATCAAGGGTTGGAGCCCTATATATATTGTACCTGATTTATTGTAAAGGTTATATTAATAAAAGCATTTATTCCTATTGTTCATTTTGTGTTCTAAATATAAATGATTTAGCTGGTAAAAATAACAATTGAAAAGAAACACTGATTCACCCCCCTCTCAGTATTTCCAACAGGCCTCACATAGATACCATTGTCATTTTACATCTTCGTTTCCCCTGCTAGAGAATTATGGATACCTTGTGAATGGACCCGCCATTTTCGACTGAGTTCGTGCTAAAAGAAAAAAGCTTTGTGATCCCAATTATAGAGATCCTTGTAAGCCATACGACTGCTACTATTTACATCGACACTACTAATAGCTTTATAATTAACATGCACATTATGAACTCTTATCATCTTGAGTAACTTTGAAAGAAATTTGTCAGGCTAGTTGTAGAGTACCAGGGGAAAGTTGGGGGAGACACTACCCGAGCCTTGGGGGTTGGATCATTGAATCTTCTGGACACATCATCTTCTGTAAACAGTCTCTACATAAGAAAGTACATATCATCCTCTACACCTTCCTCTGAGCTGACACAACCTGTTCCATCCAACCTCCCCCTCTCGACTGGTGAGGGAGGGACCTTGTCGCCTTTTGAGCCCCCAACTATTCAAATCATCTATATTCCTTTGCGTAGATATCTCTTCCATCATGTCTTCTTCTTCTGGAATCCTCAACACCACTCCTACTTGGTGTAATTCCTCTGGATGCCTTTTAATTGCCTGCATGATCCTTTTAACGATTTCTCTGGTATCTATGCTCTCCTTTGCGCTCTTAGATCCTTGGACTTTCATGAATCCTCTGTGTCCATCCTCCTAATAGCTTCATAGTTCCCTACTCGGTAGCATCCCTCCCTTTAGGTCCTTCCCCCAATACTAGGTGTTTACGCCGCCATGCTTGGACTTTGGAATACTAGCAAGCTCTCTTCCACCGTTAAGACCTTAATCCAGAGGGTTATTTATTTCAAGAACTTCCCTCTCAACCCTTCTCGGAACACAACTTTGACCTTTGAAAAGGAATAGTGGCTTTCTTCCACAAACTCAATAATGTACTTTCTAGTGCGTTCTACACCTAGAAATCCACTGCCATCATCAGATCTGTGTCAAGACGATGGAGCACTACAAGATCTGCTTGAGTCCATCATGATGAGACAAATTTTGTCCAACAAACCTCCCTTTCACCTACAATCTCTGCAACCAGTTATAAATTTCTTATGGAAACTTGCACTAGAAGATATCGTACTGATCACTCGCAACTTTCGAATACAAGACCTTGTCTTTCAGTTTCGTAATAATTTAGTGGTGGAGTTGAGCTTGCTTAGAAAAAAACTGATCCACTTGCTTCTCCCACCAGTTCTGTAGTTATTTCTTAAAAATCCTTGATACCATATTCCAAACCCTTCTTTTGAATTCCTAGTCCCGATAACGGAACCATTTGTTGGTACAAAAATGATAACAGGGTTAATACCATGAGCTCAGGCATAAGGGGCCAACAAGACTCTGTTGTAGTATAAGAAAACGCCGACATTTTCACCTTACCCGAGAAGGGGAACGAGTCTCACTCGAGGCGTGCCACAACCGAAGTTAGATGAGGGTTGGAATCCAATATCAAGGGAACCATATCAACCAAAAGAGAACAAAGGACAATAGCTTAACATGCAAAACAACTAGATCACAACAGTATATTCATGCCACAATAGAAGTACACCTAAACAAATGCATATATAAATTTTTTGAATAGCCAACATAATACACGATCAACACAGTATAACTCTAGAACAATATCCTTCATTACCATAAAATAAACACAATACATAAGGCTCGTGGCCTTTTCCTCAATAGTAGAATTCCTACAGACAGAATACAAACTCATACAAATATAAACATGGAGTTGTTATCATTGCTCCACAACACAAGAAGAATGGAAACACTAGAAGCATAATGCAACCGACCAACCCCTGCTCTAATCTCCTCTCCTCTTTTTATCTTCTTCTACCAACCTGAACTGCCAGTTCCTTTTCCCTTACTTAATTGTTCACCCTCGACTGCTTCTTCTCTTTTCTCGCTCGGCTATCCCCGTTTCTTCCTTCCACTCCTCCGCGACTGCCAGTATTCCTTCAGTCTTCCCTTGGCTGTCAACTCTGCAACTTCCCAATGGCCATTTCCTCCATTTGTCAGCAACCTCTTTCTCCGTAAAATATAAAAAATGAAGGCCCCAACACTATGATTTCATGGTTGAGAAGGAAGAAAAGATCTTTCACATTCAACAGTGCCGAGGAAAAATATATTGCAACCAATTTAGCGAGTTGTGAAGTAGTTTGGCTTTGGAAGTTACTCACATGAATATTTGATCAGGTTCTAGAACCTACCATAATATATTGTGATAATTAGAGTTGTGTGAAGCTGACAGAGAATCCAATTTTCCATGACAAGTTGAAGAACAGTGAGATCAAGTACCACTTCATCTGTGACATGGTGCAGAAGGAAGCTTTGAAGCTCCAATATGTATGTATTGAAGAGCATATAACTGCTATTCTTACAAATCCTCTGTCCAAAGTGAAGTTTGTATACTTCAGGGACAAGATTGGACTTGTTGAGAATTCCTCTCTTAATGAGAAGGAGTTTTGATGAGATATAATCATGGACAAACATTCTCCCTATGTCAAGTATATTGACCTGAATTAGGGAGAATGGTTCAGTAGCAGACAATCATTCTTCCTGTGTCTAGTATGTTGACCCAAATGAGAAAGAATGGTCCTATAGCATAAAGTTTGTTTAACATCATGCCCTAAATTACTTAGTTAAAGTGTAGCCTTTGGAGATTTACCACATGTTAAAGATAGTGGCCCAAATGATGGTGAACCAAGCCTAGTCTCGATACCATGTGTTAGGTACTGACCCAAATTATGGTGACTAATTGATGCTAAATGATGCACCATGTGTCTGGAGTATTGTCCAAGATTATGGTGAGGATATACCATAGGCTCGATGTACCAACCCAAATTATGGTAACTTGTTGATGTTGTTAACTTACCATGTGTCAAAATTGTTTGACCAGATTATGGTAATTGATTGATGTTACTGGTTTACCATGTGTCACATTTGTTGACCCGATTATGGTAGCTGATGATGATTTATTATAACCTTTTCTTAGAGAAATTTGTCAACAAAGGAACAAATTGTCTAGTCCTTATGAATACCTCCTAGCTAAGAGGGGGTGTTGAATTTTGTAGTTATTGTCATTCTTCATAATTTATAATTTATCCCTTGAATTATATAATGTAATTGCAAGGCATGTTCTTCATGTCAGATTTAAAAGAGAAAATTGGAAATTTGAATTTTGAATTTTTGGCTCCAAACTTATCAATTTGGCCCTCCCTCAAGTCAAGTCGGCTCCATTGAAGAGACACCACCATTTAGATAGGAAAAACACTATATATAAAGAATTTGACCTCCTCCACAAGGCACCATTCAATCTCACACAAGACAAGTAATATTTTGGGCATCTCGAAAAAAAAGAAGAAGGACAAAGAAGGACGAGTTCATCTCTAGCATTTATCTCTCTCACTCTAGATAGTTTCTAGATAGCAGGACAAACTTATGGGCAACAGGGCCAAAATTTTGGGCAACATGGCTGAGTTTTTGGGCATATTCTGGGAGGTCGTAATTTAGCCTAGGTAGATCAGAGAGGTATGAAATTGAAGGGTGGAAATTTGACTTGTTAAGAGGGCTACTTGACCAGATTTGACCATAACATTGTTGTCTAGTTTGACCTCATAGTTGACTAGATGCAATAGGTGTATCTCTTGTTGAACTAAATAATTTATCTAAGGAAAAGGTGGTAGGCTCCCCCCCCCCCCCAAGGGGGTTTTCCTAGGGTAAATCTTGTGTTCTCTTTGTGCATTGTGATCTCTATTTTCCCATGCTTTTATGGTTGAATTTCTGAAGTGTAATTGCTTAATGATAAATTGGAATTGTTAAAACAAGATCTACATCATTAGAAGTAATTATCAATATTTCAGAATTTTTTGCTTCTGCCTATTGCACTTGAAAAATAAAAAACCTTCTCTATGTCAGTGATTTTTTAAATGATGGGGTGTTGGCTTTAGCACAAAACTAGTGATGGCCTCAACACATAACAAGTTCACTTAGCTTCGATTTCACTCCCATATTATTAACACCCAAATGTCATTTTTAATTGGTAGGAATGGTAGTCAGTCCTCACATTAGTATCTCACTGTTACATATGAAATGTGATCCCTTTTTTCATAGAATGAATCAAATTTTATGACTATTTTGGCCAAATTTAATGAATTAGTGAATTTTCAATTTTATTTTGATTGATTCAGGCAAATTTGGTAGCTATTAATATGCCAATCCGTAATTTAAGATAAATTTAGTACCAATGGGACATGCAACACAAAGATAGGAGGATAAATGTAATCATTGATACCGCTTAACTTGGATGGATTTAAACAATTGTGAGTGCAATATATTGTAACAATGTTTAACGTGTGCATGCACATGCATTATAATGCTAATATCATAATATTGTTGGTATCAACATACTTTGACCTCCATGTGGGATGAGACACCCTCCAAGTATATTGTGTATGGATTAACATAACTATCTACACCTTGGATGACATCAATGGCCATACTTATTCATGCCCAACAAAGAGTATAAGTTGATTGATGGGCTAGGTGAAGCCATTAATTTTTAACTTTGTGGTTTCTCAATGTGTTAGATTGTTAATTGAATTCTTATGGTTTCAACCTTATATATCATCATGGATCATGGAAATCATGGTTTCATCCTAGCTCATCAATATTTCAAGGAGTGAGTTGTTCCATCGTAACTCATCATGATTTCAAGGAGTCCAATCAATGTGCATCATGGCTCTCCACAATTCCTTGCTCATCATGGTTCCAACTAACTTTTCACGGTTTCAAGCAATATCATTCCTCTTCTTCATGGCTTTATGCAATCTAAACATTCCTTGTCACAAATCAATCAATGTAAAGTTTGGTCATACCTATCATGATTTCAATGTGAATCCCACCATATAGGTTCATAGTTCATGATGATGGATATGAATAGAATTATGAATTTCTAATTAAGTTCTTACTATCACAGTTAGATTCCTTACATGGGCATCTCAATGGATATACTTGTTAATGATAGTGTAGTTTAAACATGCTAGGTTTTGGAAATTTTCCAGTGATTTTCTTCGATCATCTTTTTTCTCACCCAAAATTCACTTACTAATTGCTATGCTTATAGATTTCAGTTATTGAGATTGTATAAAATCCTAGTGCCATCATAGTTTTTAAGGTTTCTCGATCTATTTTTGCAATAAAAATTGCAAATCCAATAATGAAGAATTTCAACCTCAAGGTGAATGCATGAAGCTCGTTTACACCTTTTGTCAAGCACACGAGTTGGGAGGGGGCAAAAACGGCTCGATCGAGCTATTTTTTTTTAAATTCCTTCCCAAAAGGCAACACAGAGTTTATGGTTGGAAGGGTTCGATGGAGCTATAGCTAGATCGAGCCCTTGTTTAACTATGTCAAAAGCTCAATCAAGATTTTGTTAAACCCTTAATCGAGCTATTTCAAATTTTACCTTAATCACTCGATCAAGCTGTTGAGGGCCTAAAAAATAGAGTTTTAGCTCTCCCACTGTAGATTTCTCTGTGATACCATCTCATAGCATGGTGAACTTAAGACAATATTTGTCCTTAGGTGGCATATTTGATCATGTTGGATTCATGAAAGAATCCTCTATCCAATGGCATATGAGTTTGGAATTTCTGAATTCATATGATATTTTTCTTTTAATTTATTTTAAACTTTATGCTTGAAATTTTTTTGAATAGTTTTAAAGGGGCTGAATGAAAAATCAACAACGTAAAATATACAAAACTAACAAATTTCAAAAAATACCACCATCTTCAATTACAAGTCCTCTTCAAAGGGTACTCTTGGTTTTTGAATTTATTTAAATATTAGAAAAAAATCATACTTGAAAGTATGTGTCCAAAAAATACAATTCAAATATTGACTCTCCAACTTCAAAATATAATATTGCATAAAAAAACAAAGTTTCAATTTGCATAACTTAATTCTCTTTATATATAAATAACTTAATTCTCTTTATTTATATATATGACTATTTTTTAGATTATACATTTTAGACTAAATTATTACAGAATTCCCTATAAACTGTACTAACATTTGCAATACAAATTTTATACTAATATTTAAAAAAAAATCATTAAAATAACAATTTTTTCGCAAATTGTAACCATCTTTATACATTCACCCATCCATCATTCTTTTATCACTCAATTGGATGATATTATAAGAAAAATTCCAAATCTTAGAACTTTTAAACTTTTATTAAAGATTTCAAACTTGCATCCTTTTATCACTCAATTGGATTATATTAAAGAAAAATTCCCAATCTTATAACTTTTACACTTTTGTTAAAGATTTCCAACCTAAACTTTTCTTAAAGATTTCCAACGTGCATATTCTTTTATCACTCAATTGGATGATATTATAAAAAAAATCCAAATCTTAAGAACTTTTAAACTTTTGTTAAAGATTTCCGACTTGCATTATTAAAAATAATTAAGAAAATTATTTTTTTATATTGATGAAACAACAAGTTATACAAATAACATAATTTCACTTCTCAAAATCTGAGTATTGAGAATTATAAACATAGCCAAAAACTTTTTGGCCATTGTTGAAAATCAATTATAATTTATAGTTAAATAACTAAATATTTTAAAAATAATACATTTCATTTACATTGATAGGACCAAATTTCAATAATAATTTCTTAAAAAATCAAAATATAAAAATCCAAACATAAAATATTTAGAAATACATTTTAAGATTGTAAAAATACATTTTAAGATTGTAAATCGTTTGTATGAATTAGGTAAAAGAATATTTCAAAAAATCAAAATGTTAGAATATCTAAATTATTTTTATTTTTGATAGTAGAAATAAATTCAACACCATAAAAAAATTTAAACACCCTAAATCATGAAATTTAACAAAAATAAACCAAATTTTCAAAAAAAATAAAAAAGTTTGAACATAATCTTACTTAAATTTCCAGTATTTTCCGGATTAATCTGTCCATTGAATTTTCCACGAGAAACTTCGGTTCATGCTCCACCCCTCACGTACGATAAATTGGTGAGCACTAAAAATCACCATGCAGAACATTAAATGTGGGTGAGCACTAAACATCACCATGCAGAACATTAAATGCGAGTCGCACCGGGCAACCCCACGGTACTTGGCTTTCTGTCTGGTCTATAACGTTATGAACTGGGCAGCTTCTGGTTCCGGAATGGGCAATTGATGGGAGACATATGCCATTTAAAGCGGTAGAAATCATCCCGCTGACAGGCCAACGGTGAGAACTTGCGTGTATGGTTCTTGTTTTCTTGGTACAAAGCTTGCAGAAACCGTGTTAATGGTAAAGGACAACTCACTCTACGCAGGAAAGTGGAGCGATACTTCCTTCTGGTTTTCCATGCAGACTGCAACATTTCATGGAAATATCCGGGCACTTTCCCCTGCTGCCTTCCCTTTAAATATGTCCTCAGCACTTGAATTCATTCATATAGTAATCAATTTATGTAATTGATTTTGGTGCAAATGAAGGATTCATTTTTTTGCCCTTCAATTAATCACATCATTCGGATGAAATTGAAGAGCGCAGCTAATACGTCTGTGCTGGTGGGTGTTCATGTTGTATTCCAACTTGCAGTCTTGGGGTCTCTGTTAAACACTCATTCTCACTCTCCCTCTCAGCCCAACAGTTGTGGGCATGGCATCTGGTGGGTTCCTATTCACGTTTATCTCTCTGCTGTTGCATGCCTATCCACCATTGCTGCTCTCTTCTTCGCATTCATAACAGAAGCCCACCTGGACATCATACAACGCCGGCTGCTCCTCTTACAGAAGGTTTCAGGCGATTTGATAAGGGGTGGCGAAGAAGATATAGAAGTCGGAGGAGTTCCATGTTCATGTTCATGTTCAGTGAGTTATACGGATTGCGCTTACAGGATAACTCTTTGCGTCCATGTGCTTTTCTTCCCTGCCCTTATCTTCATCACATCCAGGCGTTTACTCTGCTGAAATCCTCGCTTTCTTTCGAGTTTCATCGTGCTCTCTTGTATTCTCTTCTTCCGGGTACTTGCTGCGATTTTTATCTTTGGATGTACCCATTGCTTGTTGCATTATCACTTGTATCGGATCTTGGAGATGTAATGGATTGGGATATAAACTTTTGTTCAAAAAATCTGTTGTCCACAAATTTCCCAAACTCTGTTCTCATTCATGTCTGCAATGTACTATGGCTTTTGTGCTCAAGCTTGTTATGCAACAGATCTTTGTCTTCTTTTCAATTCGTTATATATATATATATATTATATATATATATTATGAGTTTTTTATTTTTTAATTTAAAAAATGTAGAGGGATAATACTAGTAAAATATTATTGGCATAATTAAACTTTGAATTGGTTGTCAAGTAAATATTTATAGATAAGGTATAATTATTATATAAATTGGTTTAATTATTTTTAATTTTTATTTATTAAATTTATAAGAGTAAAGTTTTAAAAAATACAAACTTAAAAAAAATGCAGGCTTTCTAAGGTTGCCGTGTCATTTTAAACTAAATATACTAACACTAAATTCTACAAAAACAACTTAGTACTAAATAAAATTTACATAACATCATATGAAAATATATATGCCCAAGGCTTCATGACACAAACTTAACAATGATTGTTTTCATCAATACTCGCTCTTCTAAGTCAACAAGTTCCCTCCAACAACGACACTCGAACCTTCATCACCCAAAACCAATTGTAGATTGCCATTCCCTATGACTTCCATTGCAAACAAGCAAACACCTAATTCTCAGACTTCCTCACTGAGACCATCAACCACCTATTCCATTTCTGCCTGATGGTGGAGAAACTTAGTTTCTAGGAAAATTTGGAACAAGATCCTCTGCCTTTCAACCATATCCTCAAGCTTCTTGATGGAGACTAAAAGAGCTCGAGAAGCATCAACAGTCTATCCAACACAAGGCTAGCATCAACATTATCCGGAAGGACAAAGGAATTGGACATTGCATACCATAAATTGTAAACAAAACTAGATAGCTCACTGACAGTGAAAATGCTAGCTTCATAACCTGGCTGAGATGAGAATCCAATAATACTATGAGGAAACCATGAGTTCGATATATAGGCAAAAACACTGCCATTCCATGAGCCAAAAATCAATATAAAATCTAACTCCATTTCCCAAAGATTACTCAGATAGAGAATTGACATGGAAAGAATGACATCAGACGACTCCCATAACTCCATTCTTCTACTCAAGGCTATGAACTGCATAGTCGAGGCGAACCACCTCGGATCCCACCCGAGAGAGAATAAATAGAAAAGGCATCACTTTCTTGAAATGGTCGATGTGCCCTTCCACTTGTAATCCCTTTAATAAGTCAAAGCGAGAATGAACGTGTTTGAAATAGGAAATTCATAGGAGGCTGAAACTTAATCCATATGCTACTTTGTAAGAGAGTGACTAGGGAATTGGCCATGTTTTCAAATCGAAGGCGACCCCTGGCTTCAACAAGTTGTTTCTCCAATGTTGATGGATAAAAAATCTCCTTAGAACATTATTAAAAGGAGTGGAAACGCTCCCATCCATTTGACCAAAATTTCTAGCTTTCATTATCATTATGGAATTGGAGAAAAGTTGAAAAGATTATCCAATACAAGGCTTCTTTGTTCCATAATTGAACCATTTTTGGATAAATTATCATCTATCGGATTCAAATGTCTAAGAATGTGAAAAAATTCCAATTAATGAAGAGGTAGAATTAAGCACCCTTAAATTCATGGGAGAGAAATTTAACCATATTGCTTCCTTGGTCTTCGTCATTTTTCGAATGACAAGCATTGAATCTCCAAATACTATGAGT
This sequence comes from Pinus taeda, assembly GCA_000404065.3. Classification (NCBI taxonomy): domain Eukaryota; kingdom Viridiplantae; phylum Streptophyta; class Pinopsida; order Pinales; family Pinaceae; genus Pinus; species Pinus taeda. The sequence goes on from APFE030559934.1 coordinate 24,644, forward strand.
CTTGAAATTTTATTTTCTATGGCCACCTTCAATCCCTTCCACAATGTGAGGTATTCCGCAATGTTGTTAGTCGATAGGCATGGACCCCATGCAAATTGTGTCACTGTTTTTCTATTGGGGCTATAAAGAACCCCTTTCGCTCTCACCTCCCCTAGGTTGCCTCTTGATGGCTCATCAAAATAGAGAAAAAGATACGATTTTTCCATTCTCCACTGAAGGAATTCCTCTTGACCAAGCCCAATACAAGGAACCAAATTCCTATCAGGCTTGAGCATAAATTTGGAGAAAGGAGAAAAATTCCTATCAATTTTAATCTAGACACATTTTTCTTTATTTAATTCCTCCATGTCTTCATCACTGAATCCTCTAATAGAAAGTACTTCAGAAAGCAAAGAGCAAGCTTTAGCCACCACCACCTAGGGAGTTAATAGTTCATTTTTGAATATTGCTTTATTCCTTGCAATCCAGATGTATCAACATATGAATTTAGGGAAGGTTGACCAATAATGTATTGATAAGCAGGAGGCTTTTTGGCTCCAAGGATCATGAGAACTCCACTTTTCAAGCATGTCCTCCCATGAGCCTGGAATAAAGCCAATGAAAGAGATGGGAGATAATGCTAATTGTCAGGCCTTCAAGGAGAAGGGATAATGCTAAAAGAGATGAGGGATAGATTCCTCAAAACTAAGGTAGAGAACACATTTAGACGAGCCATAAATATTTCTTTCCCTCGTATTTTTGACAGTGAGAATTTTTTGGTGCATAAGAGACCAACATATGGTATTGATTTTCGGGATGCTATCCTTACTCCATATTTTAGACCATAGTCTACATGAGAGAGGGTGAGGGAGCCATTTTACTAAATGAAAGTATCCATGCTTGACTGAATAAATGTGATGATGGCTTAAAGTCTAAGAGCGGTGATCTTGTGGAGAGGAGGAAATTGGAGCCAAACCTTTTAATAAAGAAATCAATTTGTACCATTGAGGTCTAAGGTGATCATCAAGATCAGGCATGAGCCAACCTTTCCAGTGGCCAAGCTCATCCATTAGGGAAATATATTTCGACTTTGACATTCCTTTTTCTTGCATCCATGTAGCTAAATCTTTATAATCCTCCTAATATCCCAATGGATCATATGTGGAGAAGTTGTCCTTCTAGAGATTAATATGAGCACCATTCCTAGCACGCCAAGTGAGGTGATCAATAATAAGAGGTTTGGTTGTTTTACACAATTTCCATATTTAGGAGCTTGGACCAATCCACTACACTGTCTCACGTCTTAACAGATGGATTTTATTAAAGTATTTTCCAAAAAAGGTTGTCTTCCACCATCCCTTTGCGTAAGATATTATCCCCCAAATTATTTTTGCTCCCTAGCTAGGTTCATAAACAAAGGGTATTTTATGACTAATTGACCATTTTCTTTGGGAATGCAAATTGTGTTCCATTGAACCAAATGAAATTTGTTTTCAATTTTCCTTCCTCCTGATCATGATACTCATTTGTGAAATTACAAATTTAAGAGTAAGCAAACTAGAAATAAGATATAATGGAAGAGAGGATAACTTATTTTTTTTATTGATATTACCCTACCAACAGTGGTAAGCCAATGGGTACCCCTGGCTTGGATTTTCTTCTTGAATTTATTTAGGGTATCATACCGTGACTGTAAAAATTCGAAGCACCCAATGAAATTGGGATACCAAGATATTTGAAGTATTTCCAAGCAACTGTTAGAGGAAATTTTAGAACCTTAGAGATTTTATGAAGGGTCAAAACAAAACCGTTCCATCCAAATATTTGACTCTTCAATTTGTTGAGAAGAACTCTATAAAGTTTAATATATTTGTCCAAAATTTATTTGAATATCACAATAATATGTCTTGAAGCACACCCTAGAAGAAGGGTGTCATCAGTGAACTGAGAGTGGTTGACATCCTTTGTATTGTGAGCAATGCTTAGGCATTTTAATTTCCCTTTGACCCTAGCCAACTCCAAATTTGTGCTGAGAGTTTATGCTACGAAAATATATAATAGGTCAGGAGGGGACAACATTTTCACAAGCCCCTTGAGGCTTTAAATAAGTGACATGGCTAACCATTAACCAAAGGAGCAATACATGGGCTTACAATAGAGATCGTTATCCACTCTATGAATTCTTCACTAAACCCATTTTCTTCAAGACAAAGGGTATAATGGAATGTCAAACTCAGTCAAAAGCATTTTCCATATCCATTTTTATTACCATGCCTAGTTCTCCAAATTTTTTCTAGAATGAATCACATCTTGAACCAAGATGACATTGTCAAGGATCTACTTGTGTTTCATGAATCCCCCTTGATTCTCTAAGATAATTGCAAGGAGAATCTTCCTAAGCATGTTGAAAATCACTTTGGTTAAGATCTTATAAGTGGAATTGCAGAGGGATATGGGTCTAAATCGAGAAAAGGAGACAGATTTAGCTTCTTTGGAATTAGGTTGAGGAAAGAGGAGTTTGTGTGATCTGTATTCTCTTAGCTGAAAGAATTAACCAAGATCTTTTAATACATTTGTGATGTTAACACAATTGCATGTGAAAGAGTATGAAAAACGCCATGTGCATACTTCAAAGAATATAAAACATAAAGGAAACCATCAAATCAAAGAACACACACAAGTTGATAGTAAAGTTCACCCAGTGTGGTTTAGGGCTTCAGGCCCAGTTTCAAGGGTGTGGAGGACGCTTCATTAATTGTTGCAAGATGATGATGAATACATGATGTGTTCTTTGTCAATGGAACGCTTCATTAATTGTTGCAAGATGATGATGAATACATGATGTGTTCTTTGTCAATGGAAGGAAGAACTCCCTTAATTAGAGTGGCATGTATCTCCACGAGACGTTCTTCTATAAGAACTCACTCATATAAGCTATCCTTCATCATGACAAAATATCAAGCTCTCACATAAAGTGGCCTACAAGGATCCTCTCACAAAGTGGCATACATGGATCTCAAAATCAAATCATCATCTCAACAAAAATCAAATGAACAATGGAAAAATACACCTTATACCTCCAATTCTAGGGACGACCTGAAATTCGGCTACTCAGATGAAGAAACAACATGCGCTATTGTGTTCCCTATGAAAAATTGTGAAATCTAAGTATAAACACGACCCCTTTCTATGTAACACCCTCCTCCCACATCTACCCAAGCAACCGACCAGTCGGGGTAAACATGCGATGAGAGGCCACTATGATATGATTCAACCTCCTAAGTCATGTTAAGGAAGTGGAACTGATGGAAACACACCATACAGACATTCAACATCGACATTAGGACCCTCAAGAGCCAACCCAACCTTTCTGACAACCAGCCCCTTGGTCCCACTGATATTTTAGACCACTTAACCCCCAGACGCTCTCATGCTATAGGCTTGCCAGCATCAAGGAGGCTCTGGACGCTCTCATGACAAGGCATGCTAGTGCCCAGGGACTATTATGTGCCAGCGTCCCCGGGGTTTAAGCTACATTTTAAGGCCCAAAGCCTAGGTCACTGCCCATAATTGAATGACACCTTCAGAACAGTAAGATAACATGGAAATAACAATACTAATGCAATTACTTGATTAAGACCTTGACTGGACCCCTACTAGCCATGAAAGGAATTTCGTCAAACATATCCCAAATATGTAATCTACATGTTTAAATAATAGATCTGAGCATACGAGTCTCATACTTATATGAGATTCTCTATGAGGCATTGTTTCCTTATCACTTTAGTTGTAGTTTCATCCATTAATCCATAGAAACATTGTTCATTCATATACAAGTAAAAACATGTTGGAAGCCATACATAGCCATTGTCATAATACATATTCATAACAAGCATAATAACAACAGAAATACCAAGGATACAATAGCCATAGAATCAACATATAAACTAGTATAATACTCATGAGATAACAAGGAGAAATAACCTCATATTAATGATGCAAAAGCCAACCCGGTATGGGACTACCACGTTGCACCCGACCATAGAATGGCTAAGCCAAATATCTCTTCATCCATTCAACCTCGCACCATATTCCAAGCATGAATGTGGGATCTCATAGAACACATCAATCCAAAACCATTTAGGGCTTCCAAAGACCATCCACCTCAACCCATCAAACAATGGTTCCACCTCACAGTTGGACATCCCAAAACCATCATCAGATTGGTTTCTACGGAAGCCTTCCAGGGCTCTAGAGTGTTTGTTCCAACCAAGGATTCCAAGACTAGTAACTCAACCCACAACTTATTCTGGGCTTCCAAAGCGTTTGTCCAACTAGGGCTTCTGAGACTAGTAACTCAACCCAAAACATTTTCTAGGCTTCCAAAGTGTTTGTCCAACCAAGGTTTACAAGACTTAACTCAACCCACCAAGGGCTTCCAGAGCATTTGTCCAACCAAGGCTTCTAGGAATATTAACTTAACCCAAGCTATTACAGGGCTTCCAGAGCATTTTTCCAACCAAGGCTTCTAGGACTAGTAACTCAACCCAAGCCATTATAGGGCTTCCAAAGCATTTGTCCAACCAAGGCTCCAGGAACTAATAACTCAACCAAAGCTAAAGGAAACATGAGAACCAACCAGAAACAAATAAATAAACCCACAACACCATGGCTATCCAGGAAATGGAAAGGTTAGGCAATTCCACTATCAATCCAGGCAATCCTCCATGCCAGTGAAAGATCATAACCAAGAAACTACATGCATGTGCCATGCATGCTAAAACTAGTGAGGAAACATACATGCAACTTAGTACTTGCAAGAAAACATTGTTGTAGCTGCTGATCTCGATGTCCTCTTGTGATTTCCTACTCTTCCTTTTCCTTCTTGCTCTAAAAATCCAAGTATGCCACACTCTCCAAGAGCGCTCCAAGAAAACTCAAGTGTCCAAGAGTGAGAGAGAGAGAGAATAGAAGTGAGAGCTCCATAACTGAACTGACAAAAGGTTACACTGACCAAGCCTACCCACTGATCCTCAGAAGCCTTTTTATTAATGAGGCCTCTATTTTATTCATTTTCCATTATTTTCCTTCATTTTCCTCCTCACATGCAACCTGTGACCTTTCACCTTCCTTTTCTCCTAATTTCCTTTATTTTCATAAATACAATGCCAATTAATGTCTCATGCCTTTCAAAAGCCTTTGTCATTGTCTTTGCCAATTTCCTTAGCCATAATAAACAGAATGAACACCCACTAGGATGTTTTTCCCACCATTCTTGGAATACGTGTCCCATGACCGTGATCTTATATATTTTTACATGAATTTTTAACTAGGGCTATTACAAAACCCTCCCCCTTGGGGGAACACCATCCTTAGTGTTCAATGACACCTATAACCAACAAGATTGCTGAAAACAAAACATAATGCCCATGGAGCTTTATAACACAACTCGTTGCAGTATTTACAATGACCATTTGTTAAAACATGACAAACATACTATTTTTAGGAGCTTTATAACATAGTTCATTACATTATTTACAATAGCCACATATACACATACACATTTGCTTCACCCAACAAATAACCATACTGTCTGTGGAGCTTTATAAATCTAGCTCGATAGAGTATTTAATATAATATATACATGTACACATATGCACATTTGCTCAACCAATAAATAAAATGATATGATGTCTGTATCAATAAAAAAGGGAATCCATAGGCTCATACCTCCACCCTCAAAGTAATACTAGGATTCACCTCCATTCCAGGAAGTCTAGAATTCACTGCAAAGTCAAATCTGCATCCAATGTCCATCGCTATAATCCAACGCCACTTGTCCTCTTAGTGGACAATTACCGACTCGCGCACTCCCAATGTGCGTCTAATTGCATCTGGCAATGCTAATGACGAAAACAAATCCATCCACAACCTTCCCTTCTTTGCTACATTGTCCCTCGGGAAATCCGGTCACCCCCTTCCGTGCATTCACACACCTTCCAAGTTTCACTAGCATCCCCATCCCGAGTAGTCCATCCCTTGGCAAGCCTTCCTCACATCGAAATATACAAAAACCAAGGCATATCCCTGCCTTAAAACCATCATATCAGTCATAACATGCTCATGGACATTATTGGGTACCAATGTCCCACAATGGCTCTGCTCCTAAAGTATTTTACCAACATACCGCTGCATGTTCCAATTCCTTTTGTCGTTGCTTCTAATTCTTGTAGTCAATTTCAACCACCCAACCAGGCATTTTCATGCTTCCTATACCAAGCACATAACTTCCATTAGATTCAAAATAAATTCAAATAAATTCAAATCATACCTTATTGGTGGCCCATCAACAAGGTACACTTACAATCTTGTTTACTTCTTGTCACAACAACTCAACTAGCATCTTTGACCAAATCATTATATATAAACATATCACATCAGGTTAGCTAAAAACACAACCAACATAGATCAAAATCATAAATCACATGTAACCATTATAAACCAAAATCATAGATCACATGTAATCATCATAAACTAGAATCATAAATCACATGCATAATAAAACTGAAATAAAATAATGAAACTTATCCTTTAATCAATCCTTAGCTTTTACCTTTTTCCTTATTTTGTACGCACATTGGATCGGTTGCCACACCTGAAAAACGCCCAATGCCTTCTCCTCAACCATGTGCACATACACACAGTGTGCATCACACACATACAACCACACACGACATACAACACCATGCAATACATGCATCTACACCTGGCACACAATACATACACCTACACCCAGTGTACAACACAACACATACATACACATACACCTGGTGTACAACACAATACATGTAGAAATTTCACCTTAGATCACCTGATAATGCAATATACTAAAGCAAAATACTTGATCTACTTCTACTATCAAACTTTGCGGAAGCTTAATCAATTTGAGCAAGATCAAATAGAACACATATAATAAAGAAGAAGAAATCATACATATGAAACAGAAAAGAATACTTAGGGGAAAGCCTCATCTAAAAACCCCGCTATCTGTATTATTATACAAGTGGAAATATCTCAGGATTACATAAAGCTTTAGCTCACAAGCTATCTAGCTCTCAGTACAATCCCTCATTGTTGCTCATAGACAGAATAGACAACACATATGTCTTCCTTCAGTCCTCCAAGCCTCCTATTTCCTTGCGCAGTTTCTCTTGGGTCCTCCAGCTACAACCTGTTTGATTCTCACCTCACACACAACACTGACCTCTGAAATAACTGCGCAATCCTGAAGGAGATAATTCCTTCTGCTTGGATGAGTTTCCTTTATAGGAAAATTCCTCCAACTGATAGTACATTGTCCCTTCCTTTAATCTCAACTGGGTCTTTCTCTGAACTGACATGCATGAGTTATTTATGAGAGAATATTCAGTTATCTGTAGAACACTACTTGCATGCATGCATGCATTAACTGACTGAACTCACAATTAGTTCATCCAACTGTTTAAAACTAATTTAACTGGACTTAAGTCAGTTAAATAAGCTAACTAACTACAACTCAAATACAACTCATCCTTATCTCCTTAATTAATGGATAACTTCCTCAATCAAAGGAATAACTGTTGCATGTCTTCACATAGACTTCATGTTTGATTTTCTCCAACTAGTTAACTCAAGATGAATTAATTAATTATTTTTCAAACAGTTGCTGAGACCAAATTCGAATTTTAATTCAGGGACTAATTAAAATTGGAATCTATCTCGAAATGTTATTTATAGCAATGTTATTTTTAGCATTTCTATTTTTTGTTATTTCCAACTGAGTTGGAGTATATCCTGAAATGCTATTTATACCAATGCTATTTTTAGCATTTGTTCTTGTTATTTTCAACAATAAATTCATCTATATCCAATGTACAACTCCACACAATACATGTACCTACACCCAATGTACAACACAACACAATACATGTGCTACACACAGTACAACACAACAAGTACACATGTCACAATACCCCAACTACACAATGCACATACATAGTACCACATGTACACAACACAACATGTACAACATCAACACAATACCACATGTACACCAATACTATATGTACAACATGTACACACAACCACTTGTACACAAAACCACTTGCACAACATGTGCACAACATCACATGTACACGACACCACTTGCACAATGCATACACAATGCCACATGTACATCGTACCACCTATACAACGTGTACACAATGTCAGACCTACACAACATCACATGCACGACATGTACACGACACCACATGTACACATCACCATATGCATGACATGTGCACAACACCACCTACACCCAATACCATATGTACAACATGTACACAACACCACATGCTCAAAGCACCACTTGTACAATCATGCACACAACACCATATGTGCATAGCACCACATGTACAACATGTACAAAACACCATATGTACATAGCACAACATATACAACATGTACATAGCACCCTATGTACATAACACTACATATCCAACATGCGCACAACACCATATGCACACAACGCCACATATCCATCATATGCATAGTATAATATGTACACAAAACCACATATTAAACATGTACATAGCACCATCGATATCCAACACTACATATGTAATAATCACACAACACTATATGTACCACCATGTACATAAAATTGAATAAACAATGTGTACAGACACTATATATACACCGCACCGCATGCACACAACATCACAGATGAAACATGTACAACATATACAACACATGCATAACAATAGTACCACACATCCAAAACCACACTGTCTCTACCAAGCAACCCTGCTTCTAGTGTCTTATCCATGCTTGTCCCAACATGTCATAGACCACACTACCTTCATTTTACTGATGTATCCCTCAATGTTACCTGTCATAACATAAGCACAGACATAATCTAATCACATAATATCAACTAATAACCACATGATACTGAACTCATATATTTTCATGACTACTTTTCCACTTGATTCCTCATAAACCATGAACCTTTTCATGTCATTCACCTGTGTAAGAAATCTTTCCTCCACAAGAATGACTCCTAACGACCCTGTCAGATAACAACATACATACATACACATATATACTTACAAATATTAGCCTTAATAATCATGATCCATGGTGACCCTGTTAAACATGACATACATACATACATACATACATACATGCATACACATATAGACATCAACATAATCATGATCATAACATAATTATTATATATCATTAAGTCAAGGTTAAGAGAACTCCAATTATCTATGCACACCATGCATAACATTGAGAACAATCGTTCCCAACATAAACAAAGCATCTGATGCCTCAGATCCATTTACTTCACCTCTCTTGTTACATTTCTCATGAATGTACTGCCATTGTCCATTTACACCACTGGAACGAACTACTCCAATTGATTGTTATATTCTTACCTTAAACTTGTCTTACTCATGCACCGAGCTTCATTCGTGTCTTACATTACTTGCTAGGTTTCATTCAGCTCTCCCTGAGCTTCATTAACCTTCCTCTTTCCCAACCAATTCCCAAGAGCCTCAAGGCATAAAAGGCAAGACAAGAAACAAACAAGAATAATACCATGGCAAACCAACAACAATATGACACCACAACCAAAGTGGCACGGCCATGCACAAGATGCAAATAAAATCACAATCAAGCACAATAAATCACCAAAAGATAAAAAGCACAAGACTAACAACATACACCATGACTCAATCCCCATGGTTCCCAGTGTTTCCAAGGGAAAGCTCAACCTAAGCCTTCTTCAATATTTCGTAACAGTCTCTTTGCCATGCAATCCCCTGCATCATATTTCCATGAACGCATAATTGTTAGTGCATAAATAAACATAACAACATACTAGTTACCTTACCTTGTTGTGCCAAGCACACTGCCTTGTAACTGAACATGTCCATGTCATCTCTTAAGGGACTCAAATCCCTTTGAAGATCTAGCTTTAACTAGACATCAACTGTTGTACCTTAAGGTATCTCAAGGGAGGCTATCTTGTCTTCACAATCAATCCAGATTAGCATGATATAACTTCACGACATATCAACTCAACCCTAAATAAGGTCACAATATCCATAATAGTAACTAGCTAACATGTTCACATCATAAGCTCATAAATATTTTTCGTTCATGCATAACAATCACATATGTACGATCAATCTAGATTAGTATGACATAATACCACAACATATTAACTCATACCTAAATGTCATAACCCTAGCCGTCTACATAGGCCAATTCAATTTATCATAATACATATAACATGGATATCTTAATGTAATAACCCTAATCATCAAGTTACTAGCATATAACATGCTCATCAGCAACATATAACATAATCATCAAGCTAACTATCATATAACAACAACAAGTTATCTATAACATATAACATAAGCATCAAGTTAACTCACATATAATAAAAAAACAAGGCATATAACAACAAGTTACTATCATTCATGACTATCTGACACATGTGCATATGACTATACTAATCAACTAGCATCTATCATGTATGTAACCATAACATTAATAGAATGAAAGGAATACACATAACCATAATGCATATGAAAATCCTTAATCTACATACCTACATTTCCAACATACAAACATGTATGACGACATGCTCTTGCCTCGAGGTCCAATGCTGCAACTTCACTTTGATGATATGCATCTCTTGCTCTATCTCAGCCAACACATTAGCATCATAACATACCAATATCATCATCATGACCTAATTGCATAAAATGACCTCATGCACAAAAACCTTCACCATGACAATGCATGCATAACAACATATAGACATTGACATGCATAACAAATGCATATACAACCATACACTCATGACGATACATCCCACAACAACATCATGACCCTTCACATGGAGAAATCACTACAACCATGATTACACCATGCAAATGAAAAAAGCACATGGACTACAAGCATAAGGAACACATATTCAACCAACATGAATGCATGACCAACACACATCCCATCCAGTCTGAGGGTGAACCATGGTCTGATACTACTCTTTAACACCCTCCTCTAACATCTACCCAAGAAATCGGCCAATCGGGGTAAACATGCGACGAGAGGCCACTATGATATGATTCGACCTCCTGATTCATGTTAAGGAAGTGGAACCGACAAAAACACACCATACAAACATTCAACATCAGCATTAGGAGCCTCAAAAACCAACCCAACCTTTCTGCCAACTAGCCACTGGGTCCAATTGAGATTTGGACCACTTGACCCCCATACGCTCTCATGCTATAGGCCTGCCAGTGTCCGGGAGGCTCTGGACGCTCTCATGACAAGGCATGCCAACATCCATGGACTATTTTGCTTAGTTATGTGCTAGCGTCCCCTGGTTTTAAGCCACATTTTCAGGCCTATAGCCCAGCCCATAATTGAATGACACCTTCAAAATAGTAAGATAACGTGGAAATAATAGTACTAATACAATTACTTGAATAAGACCTTGACTAGACCCCTACTAGCCATGACAGGAATTTCGTCAAACATATCACGAATATGTAATATACGGGTTTAAATAATAGCTCTGAGCATAGGGGTATCATACTTATCTAAGATTTGCTATGAGGCATTGTTTCCTTATCACTTTAGCTGTAGTTTCATCCATTAGGCCATAGATACATCATTCATTCATATACAAGTAAAAACATGTTGGAATCCATACACAACCACTTTCATAATACATATTCATAACCAACATAATAACAACATAAATACCAAGGATACAATAGCCATAAAATCCACATATAAACCAATATATTACTCATGAGATAAAAAGGAGAAATAACCTCATATTAATGATGCAAAAGCCAACCTGGTATGGGACTACCACATTCCACCCGACTATAGAATGGCAGAGCCAAATCTCTCTTCATCCATTCACCCCCACGCCATATTCCAAGCATGAATGTGGGATCTCATAGAACACATTAATCCAAAACCATCCAGGGCTTCCAGAGACCATCCACCTCAACCCATCAAACAATGATTCCACCTCACGGTTGGACATCCCAAAACCATCATCAAATTGGTTTCCACCGAAACCTTCCAGGGCTCTAAAGTGTTTGTTCCAACCAAGGATTCCAGAACTAGTAAGTCAACCCATAACTTATTTTGGGCTTCCAAAGTTTTTGTGCAACCAAGGCTTCCGGGACTAGTAATTCAACCCAAAACTTTTTTTTGTTTCTAGAGCATTTGTCCAACCTGGGTTTCCAAGACTATTAACTCAACCCACCAAGGGCTTTTAGAGCATTTGTCCAACCAAGGCTTCTAGGACTAGTAAATTAACCCAAGCTATTATAGGGCTTCCAGAGTGTTTGTCCAACCAAGGCTTCTAGGACTAGTAACTCAACCCAAGCCATTATAGGGCTTCTAGAGCATTTATCCAACCAAGGCTCCAGGAACTAATAACTCAACTAAAGCTAAAGGAAACATGGGAACCAAGCATAAACAAATAAATAAACCCACAACACCATGGCTATCTAGGAAATGACAAGGCTAGGCAAATCCATTGTCAATCCAGGCAATCTTCCATGCCAGTGACAAATCATAACCAAGAAACCACATACATGTGCCATGCATGCTAAAACTAGTGAGGAAACATACATGCAACTTGGTACCTACAAGAAAAACCTATTGTAGTTGCCGATGTCGATGGCCTCTTGCGTTTTCCTACTCTTCCTTTTCCTTCTTGCTTCAAAGCTCCAAGTATGACACACTCTCCAAGGATGCTCCAAGAAAAATCTAGGTGTCCAAGAGTGAGAGGGAGAGAATGGAAGTGACAGCTTCAAAATTTAACTAACAAAAGGTTACACTGACCAAGCCTACCCACTGATCCTTAGAAGCAATTTTATTCCTGAGGCCTCTATTTTATTCATTTTCCATTATTTTCCTTCATTTTCCTCCTCACATGCAACCTTTGACCTTTCACCTTCATTTTCTCCCAATTTCCTTTATTTTCATAAATAAAATGCCAATTAATGCCTCATGCCTTCCCAAAGCCTTTGCCATTTCATTTGCCAATTTCCTTAGCCATAATAAACTAGATGAACACCCACTAGGATGTTTTTCCCACCATTTAGCTTAGAATACATGTCCCATGACTGTGATCTTATATATTTTTACATGGATTTTTCACCAAGGCTGTTACATTCTACCTTGATCAAATATGGGCTCCCTAGGAATCTTTTAGATTCTTCACAAGATTCTCTTTTAGACATGGAAAAAAAATATGTTGCTCAGATGAGAAAATTTCTTGTTCCATTAGGCTCCTTACATAAAAACTAGTTCAAATGAGTATAAAATCAACATATTTTTGACATCGTAGAAAATCGACCCCTAGAGAATCTTAAATATTCCTCAAAGATTCCTCAAAGAATATTCCCTAGCATATGCTCTGTATATTCCTAGAATATTCTTCAGATTCATGACTTCATTGGCGTGCTTGCATCCTCATCTCTCATGTATTCTCCATGGTTCCCTTTAAACTATTTCAATAACATTTTATAACAATGTGTGAGGATGAGTAAGACAAAGTGTGTGGTTGGCACAATGGTTGGCATAGTCATATTAAGTTACTTTTTTTGGGGAGGTTTTGGGTTCAAAACCCATGGACTCCTAATTTTGTTTTAATATGGTTTTAAAGCCCAATTTAGGCTTTAATATAGTTTTCAAACCATATAATATATGGAAATCGTATGTCCATGTTGTAATGACTCCCAAAGCCATGAGAATAAGGAAAAAATGGAGGTTGCACCATGCCAAGGGCACTTGGGCCTAATTTGAGGTTCCATGTGGCAACATGTGATTGGCCCATGTGGTAGGCTCTCATTGGTCTACATCATCTACCACCTACTTTCCATGTGTCGACTTGTGGTGCTGCCATGTCACTAGCTTATGGATCCACCTGGTTTGCTGACCGGGCTGCCACATAAGCTTTGTGGGTCCCACCAAGCCTGCTAAATTTTATGCCACGTGGTAGCCTAGGAATTTCCACGTGGCACCCTAGGTTGACATTAACTTTGACTTTTGCCTAGTTTGACAAAAACATTAACTGGCCATAACTTTTGCATACGAACTTGGATTGAGGTGTCTTTTGCATTGTTGGAAATATATCGTTGATATCTACAGCTTGGTATTGATTTCATAAAATTTTGAACACTTTTATTTTTGAGGTTTCTTGGAGTCACCTAGATCATTGTGTTCCCTCCCAAATTCCCTTTCAATCTAGAAGAATTCAGCATATGAATAAGATCTTTCTTAATTAGAAACCAAGATACTCTGAAGAAACTCATAGGAAAACCATCCGATTCAAGGGCTTTGTTCGGATTGAGAGACCATATGGCCTCAGTGACCTCTTCTTTTTCAATTAATCTAACGAGATGAAGATTTTATGAGTCTATAAGTAATGAAGAAAATTCATAAATAAAGCAATGGACCTAACCTGAATCATTTTCTTTGTCCTCTGTGTATAAACTTATGAATAAATTGAAGGCCTGCTGCTTTATTTTCTCGAATGAATATAGCTTTGGTCGATCCTCCAGAATGATTTCTTTGACATGGTTTCTTATCTCCCTCGCTTGGGCTTTCTCATGAAAGAAAGTAGTATTCCAATCTGTGTCTGATCCCTTACATTTAGGCAGATATTTCTTGACTTTAAACACCAATATTCCTCCTCTTCTCTACTCAGAAGAGATATTCATTTTCTTAACTATTTTTCAGTTTCAATATGGCCCTTTGTCATTGCTTCAACCTCCATATGAACTTGATGGTTTTCAAGTTGTCGAATGGGGTCAATTTTTTCTTGATCCGGTGGTCTGAAATTAAGTTGAGCCCAAGAACAAAGAGCCTGCTTCACCTTTGTGAAATTGGACTGCCAAAATAAAGCAAGATATCCGATCACCGAAAAATACCAATCTTGATGTATTATTTCTATCACTCCTTCCTTTTGCAACCACCCATAATTGAATTTGAATGGGATTGGACCCAAATACTTGGGGGTTTAATGATAATATCAACAGGTTGATGATTGGATTCTCCTCTTTCTAGGATCAACAAGAAGCACTTGATACCTCTGACCAACCAATCACTATGAATTAGGAACCTATCCAGTCTGGTTGTAATGTGACCATCAACTCTTGTATTGGTCCAAGAAAACTTCCTTTTGTTTAGATATATGTCCATTATATCATATTCACTGATAAGATCCTTCATTCTCTCATGAAATGGATCAATGACTACATTTCCTCCACGTTTCTCTAATGAGAAGAGAACCGTATAGAAATCCCCACCGACTATAGAGTCAATGTGCCAGTGTTCCTCCTTTTGTAGAAAATTTATGTCTAGCTATAGCACAACCCAATTTTCATGTTTTGCATGGTTTAATGCACAAACCCATCATAAAATATATGATTTATATTTTATATCATATTAGCATTTACATGAAAACAAAGAGTTACTCTACAATTTATTTTAAATGACTAATACAAGAGAAAATATCAAGCACACACATAAATTTTAACACTCTTATTTTTGGTCAACTTGACCCTAGAAAAACTAGCAAGGGTAAAAACAATATTCAAGGAGGATTTTATTTTCTTCTAAGGAAATTTTGTGCAACAAGAAATACACAAGATATCTAGCTTATCTCTTCCCTTGAAGAAGCATCTTTGAAGTTCATCTTGCACTAAATTTTGGACTGATAATTTGCACACACAGTAAGCTCTCCTTCAGTGAGAAATTCAATCTCTTTTACAACTCCTTCACTCTTGAATTCAATCCTTTGTTTAGTCAATGACTTTCCTGAAACCATAGTTCTTATCAACCAAAATTTCATCCTCAACCTCGAGTAACTTCTGTCCAAACTTGGGCTACTTCAAGCTCTAATAATATGTTGACAGACGTGCCTACATACCCAGGAATCTGATCCTTGGTTCCTCCTATAGAATGGGCCTGAAATCAACCTGTTTACAACCCCAAACTATGATTTGGTATTAACCTTATAGGAAACAAATATTTAGGCCTCAACTCGACCTGTTTACTCCTATAAAAATGCCTAAAAATAGTGGCCCAAAATTTTCGGGTCTCCTGAAATTTAAGGGCTCAAGCCTCTAAACTCACCTAGAATTTCAAGCTAAGATTTAGCATTGAATTTGAACTCCTAATTTGTTGTTAAATATTCTCCTTAGTCTGCAATATTTTCTCCTTAGTGTCCTCTTCTCTTCTTGTTCTTTTCTCAATGGGTTTTATAAGAATGAATGAGAGAAATCCACCTTTTCTCCATTTTTGTCTTCCTTTAGAGTGAAGAATCCTAACCCTTGAAATCAAGGGCCTAGATTAAATATCAACTCAATGAAATCAATGGTTGAGATCAAGCCCCTATTTGATTCCATCTTCATGTGGTCCCTCTTTCCATTAATTAGCCTCTTAGTACTTTTAATGTTTTAGTACCATGGTCACTTTCCCTCATAAAGTAACTTTTAGAATATAAAATTCACTTTAATAATATAAAGTGTACTTTAGTACTTTACACATAAAGTCACTTTTAGAAACATAACCTTAATAACTTAAATTACCTAGTACATATCCACATAAAAAGTACTTTAGCACCCTTGATATTAATAAACTCATAATATCACTTAGACAAAAGGTGATTAATGTGTCTCCCTAGGCCAAAATGAGAAGCGCCTAGGAAACACCTCCTTAGTACCCTTACTTTTAACACTTCCTCTTATCGAGGAATGTGTTTCTCACCACTGTCATCCTATCTCTGAAAAATGCATGCTTTCCCCGTAGCAATGACTTGGTGAGAATGTATGATACTTATTAACCAATGGATATATAATCAAGCTTTGCAACTCCCCTCTAAACCTAGTCTCTAATGAAGTGGTATATGGTCTCAATATGCTTTGACCAGTCATGAAATACTGGATTCTTAGAGAGTTTGATATGATTTGTCTATGTTTCGAGTCTAGACCAAGACTCATCATCAGGACTGATTTACAAAGAAGAGAAACAGGAGCTACAATTATGATCACGTGAGTTGTCAAGATGAGAAGTCGACCAGCTCATTTATCTTGAGTTGGTCGGCTTCCCATCTTGACAACTCACCTGATCATATTTATAGCTCTCGTTTCTCTTCTTTGTAAATCATTCCTGATGATGAGTCTTGGTCTAGACTCGAAATGTAAAGAAATTGAAAATGAAGGCTGTGGAATATCTAAATTTAGAATCTCAAAAACCACACCACAGAAATCTATAAACCATTATAGTTTGATACAAGTTTGATTATCATAGTATTTGATCTCATCCTCTTACCAGGTAAAAAAAATAGAATCTTGCAAATCCAAAGTACCTCGCAACCTGCCTGACTAGCTGCTATATACACTGTCTTTGCACTGCTTAATGCCACTAACCTCTATTTCCTGCTAAACATGACACAACTACTAAGCCCAACGAAAAACAACACTCAAAAGTATTGTTCATGTAACTAGCACTTCCATCCCAATCTAACTTTGTGCAACCAATCAATCTGACTCCATCACACTCATCATAGTCCATGCCATAATCTATTGTTCCATGTAGGTGCCTCAATATGTGTTTCATAGCCACCCAGTGCACTCTCCTGGGCTCCATCATAAACTGACTCAACGTGTTGATTACGAAAAATATATCTTGCCTAGTGTTGACCAGATACATCAAATAACTGATGATGCAATGTGGGGTTCACCAACTCTGAATCTAAAGCATGCAACTTCTTCCAATTGGTAATCATAGGAGTAGCCATAGTTTTGCAACCCTCCATATGGAATCTTCTCAAAATATCACTTGCATACCTGCCCTGGCCAATGAAGATATGCCCATCCTCCTGCCAAAAATCCAAGCCCAAAAAGTATTACATCAATACCATATCGTTCATATCAAACTCTGAAGGAAGGTATATCTTGCAATGTTGGATGAGTTTGTCCTGTCCTGTAATAAAAAAATCATCCACATACATAACCAAAATGAGTGGATTTTCACCAACCATAATAAAATAGAGGTTCATTGTTGCACACTCTTTTGGAAACCCATCCACTACAAGTAGGCATCTATCCTCTCGTACCATACCCTTAGCGCCTACTTCACTCCATACAAGGTTTTCTTATGCCTACACCTATGAGACTCCCTCCCATGCACCTCAAAGCCTTGTGGTTGATCAATGTACACCTCTTCACATATAACACCATTGGGAAGGGTGATCTTCACATCCTTAAGGTGAATCCTCCAACCCATATCAACTTCTATAGATATCATTGCTCTGATGGAAGTATAATGAGTAATCGTTGTAAAGGTATCCTCATAGTAAACTCCCTCTGCTTGTGAGAACCCCCGCGCCACAAAATGATCTTTAAATTTCTCCACGCTACCATCCACAACATGTTTGATCTTGTAGAGCCACCTAGAAGTCATCACTAACTTCCCCTCAAGTGTTTGCACTATCCCCCAAACATTATTCTTCATGATGGAGGCATACTCCTCCACCATGGCATCCCTCCAGATCTACTGACCGGTGGCCTCCTCAAAACTAGTTAAATCTATCTCCACAACATATACCACAAAGCCACCCAAAGTCCTCTCTGGTGGTTTGCTTTCCATCACTAACCACTTGGGTTTCCCACTGCTTCTTGGGCTTCCTTCAGGGTCTCCCAAAGCCATCTTGGGTTTTCTCTTCCCTATAATAGTATCCTTGGTTGGTATGGGAAAATCATCAACTTGAGCCTCTCCTCCTAATGAGGAAGGCTCTCTTATGATCAATGGAAACCATGGACTCTAAGATCTTGCACTAGGTGATCCTGCACTTAGTGATACTAGAGTCAGAGACCGTGTCACCATTGAAATAGATGACCCTCCTGATCGTGATATACCACACGATGCTCCTAAAACTTGTGGTGTGGCCCCCTGCTGAGGATCTTGATGCTCTAACTAATCAACCTCTTGAGACCTCCTCAAGGCCCTCTCCTTCTCAAATCTCACATCCTGCCTCTGGACAACTTTCCTCTATGAAGGAATGTATATACGGTAGGCTTTATTAGTCTACCTGTAACCCACTAGGATACCCTTCTCTGCAGTGGGTTCCAACTTCATCCTTTTCTCATTAGGGACATGTGAATATGTAAGGCACTCAAAGATCCTCATGTTCCCAACTTCCACCTTCTTACTAGTAAACACATCCTCAAGAGTATTACTCCCCAAGAATCTACATGGGCTCTTGTTCTGAAAATATAAAGCAATGTTACATGCCTCAACCCACAAGAAGGAAGGATCTCTTATCATGCAACATGGCTCTAGCTGCATCCAATATGGTCCTATTCTTCCTCTCTACCACCCCATTATGTTGGGGTTTGTAAGGCACTATGTAGTGTAGAAATTTCCCTTTGGATCAGCTAACTCTGATACCATGTAGAAATTCTACAAATTCTCTACAAATCTACCTCTAAGACTATGTAGAAAATCTGACTGTAGATTAACTCGATAATGTAATATACCAAAGAAAAATACTATAATCTACTTCTACTATCAATTTGCAAAAGCTTAAATATTGAGCAAGATCGAGTTGAACACATATAACCAAAAGAAGAAGAATCAATGCACAATACACATGAAAATACTCAGGGGAAACTCTCAGCTAAAAACCCCACTATCTGTATTATCATACAAGGTGGAAATACATCATAATTATACAAAGCCTTAGCTCTCACAGCTAACCAGCTCTCGGTACAATCCTCTTGGATGCTCACAAGAAATCAAAGCTTCTCACAAGCCTTCTCCTCTACCCTCCAAGCTCCTATTTCCTTACGTTGTTCCTCTGGGATGATCTTCTCCAACCAAGTGGAAAATTGATCTCTCACACCCTGTATGAACTACGCAATCCTCAAGGTGTTGGCATTATGTTTCTGGTATGGTTATATGTTACAGATGTTGTACTTGATGGCAACACCCATGGCATGACTCTCAATTGATGAGAATTAAGAAGTACGCAGGAGAACAATTCAGAAAATGCGTACCTGCAGGTACGCCGTGCAGGGACTGCGTCCAGACATGCAGGTTACCCATTCATGAGGTGCGTACCCCCAGTGCACACACTTCAAGGTAGTAAAACACGCACACGTGGGGTTTCTTATGTTTAACCCTTGGTATTTAGCCGACGGTATTGTATTATTATGGTTTTGGCCCGTGGTATTGATCCATGATTTGAGGGAGAGCTTGCCTATATAAAGCAAACGAGATCATTTGGCTTGGGTATGCTTTTGGGTTGAATATCTTAAGATCTGAAATATTTGGGTTATTGTTTCAAAAGCTTGATCTATATGAAAGTAAAGTGGAAAGCGAATCTGTGAAGGGTGATCTCCCGAGCGCTTGATCAGATCTGGGCATCCGTCTAACTGTAGCACACTGATCTGCAAATTCAGCCCTAATCTGAAGTACGCAGGTGTTTAATGGTGTCTCTGCGTGGGTACGCAGAGCAGAAACAGGCGAACTGCGTGGGTACGCAGAGCAGAAGAAGGGTGACTGCGTGGGTACGTAGCGCAGAAACAGGCGAACCGCGTGTGTACGCAGAGCAGAAGTGGTTCAGGTGTGTACGCACAGTAAACGTACGCGGCACGATAGGCTTTCTGGGTGTGTCCCTACTGTGTCAGTATGCGGCGCGATAGTCTTTCTGGGTGCGTGCCTACTGTGGCAGTACGCGGCGCGATAGTGCATTTGGGTGTGTATTGTACGTAGCACAGTAGAAGAAGCAGTGTGTGGGCACGCAGTGCAGCAGAAGGAACTCTGCGGGTATACGCAGAGAAGCATAGGGTGAAGTGCGTAGCGACGCAGGCCAAAGAAAGGAAAGTTGCGTATCTATCTCATGACTATCTGTTGACTGAATTTTTCTGTTGATAAGGTGTTCTGAGTTTATTTCTATTTTGTTGATCTGGTTACCGCTGTTGGCTGTGAAATCTACATGTACTTGATGATCATTTGATGTTTATGGATCCTTATGAAAAGTGGTCCTTGAAAGAAAAGAAGTAGGGGGTCGTAGCTCCCTTCCAGGAGAGACTGGAAAACGAGAGAGAGTTGTAGCTCTCTGCAGGTTGGAGCCTACGTACTGGTAAAGGACTGCACCAGTACAAGACCATTGTAAAAGGAGTTTCTAATTTGAAAGAAGA
>APFE030559939.1:3464-57294 GCA_000404065.3 Pinus taeda
AAGCTGGTAGTCCCGGTTTTGGGATCCAGGGGAAAATCTCTATGTATATGTGTTTTATGTGTTATGATCTCGCATTGTTTATTTTCTATGTTTTAGAATTCGTATGTAGGTAATTTCTGTACGGGGTTAAAACCTACATAATTTCTATTTTAGGATTAGATTTATTTTTCATGTTACTAGATAGTTAATAAATGAAGAGCTTATATCTTTCCTGTGCTTAATGTTATATGATGATTTATGGATGGACACTACTTATGTTTTGTTGTGTGTTGCGTAGATGCAAATTCTGGATTCTCACATTCCTACAGTGCAGCAACGTGTCCCCAAGTAGAGCCAGATGTTGATCACTACGTGTCAAAGACACATAGAAGTACACCCCTTTTTTCACAAAAAGGATAGCGCCTGATCAATGTATCTATGTCATCCATCTATCATCATCAGCCTTATTATCATGTTATAATGTAAACCCATTCTGCATATATGTGATATAAATAATCTCAGCAGATCTGTGTCATGTATGTAATTGCCTAGGTAAACCTATTTTTTGGTAACAATCTAAATTCCAGGAGGTTTTTTGTCTCACCTATTCATTTTCGGATGGTCAACAGAGTTTTCCTTCAACCTTACCCCAAAGCCGGAATGAATTTTGTCACCAAAATCTTAGGCGAGTCCTAGTGTTACAGATCAAGACTGTGTAAAAGTGACTTGGGAGTAATCCTAACTATTGGGTTTGGTTATTTTATTACAAGTTTCTTAGTCTGTTGGATTATATTTGTGTCGCAGAAATGGATAGTCTGTTTGGGTCTTTTTAAAATGGGTTTTCCCTCTTGAGATGTAAAAAATGTAAAAAATCATGATATGAAATGTCTTTAAAGTTAGAAAAATAATTTATCCCCTCATAGGTCCTAGGTCCTACGTAAATTTCAATTTTCCAGAGGAAAAATTCGTGGATCCTTTAAAAAATTAAAAATTAATAGGTCCAGGGACTAAGGTTAATTGATTATTTTACTAAATTTTATCCTTTGGGTCCCTATGGTTAAGTCAAATTCAAAATTTTCAAAGAATAAATGCAAAATTTTAATTTTTGAATTTATTAAAATGCATTAAATTGAAAAATTCGAAATTTACTCAATATTTAAAATTTTGACAGATGAGATTAAAAGAAATTTTGATCCTTGTCAACGGTCGAGATCACTTTGACAAGGATCACTCGAACTAGCCGTTGGGAGATTTATCTTTAAATAGGAGGTCAGTTGTCAGTTGAGATTATTCGATCTTTGAGCCGTGTGCTAATTGAAAGCTCTCTTGTAATCTTTTTTTTTAGCAATAAAAAAATACTTTGGGGTTAATTTCTGTTGGTGTTACTCTTCGTGGAAATGCTATAAGATGTGTTATTTTCATGTATATATTTCCTTTCAACCATTGATGATAGCTTTCTGAAGAGTGATTTGAGCACAGGTATCTTGCTCAATCACTGGGGTTTAAATGGTAATTTAAATTTTGAATATAATGGCATGTACCTCTATTAAATCTTAATTTTATTATCGTTTTCTCGCCTTTTGTTGATGGTTGAGCTGAGTTGTGCAAGAAATTCTTGAATTTTAGATCATCAGGCGTTCGGGGAAGTTTTCAGTTGGACCAGTCAACTCCAGATTAGTATTTTCTGAAGATCCCAGCTTGATTAAATCTCAGGCTTATCATAAGAAGTTTCATTGTTGATGCATGAAGAGTTTTGGGTGAAGCACCTCTATTTAAGTTTAAAATTTCCAAGAAATTTCTATGCTAAATTGATAAATTTGGCTTTTAAGAGCCTTAGATTATCATATTTGGAAGCAGAGTTGGACTCACACTTGCCAGACTTGATAGATCTGCTATCCCTGTGCATGGATCTGTAATTTTATTTTTATTTTTTCTAACTAGGGTTTCTAGGGTTTCATTCATTTTATTGGTATATCGGAATTCTAGGTGTTTGTGTTTTCAAGATCAGGTTGCAGATCTGAGGGTGAAGTTTTATTTTGAAGCCAGATCTAGGCCCTGGATGGTAAGATCTGGCCTCAGAACCATCTCTTGTAGGGACATTATTTCTGCAGTCCAGGGTTTTAATTTTTTTTTTTTATCTAGAGATAATTCTGCAAGGGTTTCATTAATAAATCTGAGACAAAATTTAATTTGGAAATTTTTGGGTTTCATTGGGCTGCGATTTTCTACTTTGTTTGTTGCCCAAAATTATTTTCAAATTTATTTTGCCTTAGGTTTTATCCCTCACCCTTGTTGCCCTCCATTTTCGTTGTTTTTCTCTCACCTCCTCAATGTTGCAGCTCTATTCTCTCATCGCTACTCAAACCTTGCTGCCACCGTCCAGAATTTGCATCCCCACCTCATCCATGCATCTCCAAGGCTACCGCGATATCTGTGCAACTCTTTTTCTCCCTACATAGCCTAGTTGCTTCATTTCCATGCATCTCCTTTACCCATTTCCCCATCCAGCCTCCTCTACCAGCCCTCACGCAGCTCCCATCACTGCCGCTATCCCCTCAAACACAATCTTTATTTACTACCATTGCCCTCTCCTTAACCCTCACAATGCCCCTCTGACCTGCGTCCTCTGGCATCCATTCATCCCCTCGCTAAAATCCTCCTTCTGCTTTCCTTACGCCATCCGTCCATCTCTCACGCTGCCAGCATACCTTCTTGTGTGCTACCCTCATTCTACATCCTCCACGTAGTCTCAACCTAAACCCTTGGCCTCCTCTCATTGCTTCGATCTACCCTCGGCCTTCGTTTCCCGTGTCTCCAGTAAGCTGCTCTCTGTTGCTGCACCTGCATTACAAGCAATAAATATAATACACACAAGACTTTTTTATTTTATTTGCATTCTTGAATAGTTAGGGTTAGCGTATTATTCCATTTGATTTTTGACTTATGCATTTTTGCCTTTTTTTTATTTGTTTGTTTCATTTTCTTTTTCTTTTCTTTTTTGGTTACATATTGCTATGAATTAGATTTATCTTATTTTTTTAGTTTGGTTAGATTCATTTCATTTTAAATTTTATTTTATTTTATTTTGATCTTATTTGGTTTGAAAATCCGTGAATATATATATATATTATATATTATATATATATATATATATCATAAGTTAAAAAATCTAAAAAATCTCTTAAAAATCCTAACATTTTAAAATTTTAAATTTAAAAATATAAATTATAAAAGTCTTAAAAATATTAAAGAAGTAAAAAAGAAAAGAAAAAAGAAAGTGGGCTCAAATTAATTTTATTTCCTTTTTATTTTCTTTAAATCAAAAGTAAATTTTGGTGTTAAATTTTTTATGTGGCCTCTGCCCATAAAATTTTTTTAAAATATTTAATCTTTCGATTTACTTTGGTCATATTAAAAGAAAATTTTGATTAATCATTTACTGCACATTAAGTCTTGCTTAGCATATTGACAAAAATATTTCCTAAAGGACTAATTAAATTTGTCAAGATTTTTAATTCCTTCTTGGCGTCTTCTGTGCTAAGGATAAAATCTAAAGGTGAATTTTTGTGGTATTAACATTTTCATTTCTCTATAGTTAAATGTGCTTAAATTTTTATATCTGAGGATTAACTATTTGAAAGTGGTGAGTTTCCTAGGTTTGGGTCATTGAGCATAATCATTTAAATTCTAGGATCTGAACTGGTTAGCTTTTAAATTTTGTGGTTGATTAAGGTATTTGTATCTCTTTAAATTTAATTGTTAAGGCATTGTGCATATAGTGAAATTGATCGTCATTGCTTGAACCATCTAATACTCATTACGTGCTAGACATTCTTGCAAATATTTTCAAGCAATTGTTAAAGATTTTTATTGTGGAATTACAAACAAATTTCATTTCTCTGTTTCTTAAGCAGTAGTTGATAATCAATTACTTGGATCATTGACTCCATAAGGAATTGGTATTAATCATTTAAAATTTAATCAAATTCTAAATATTGTTAAGCCTTAATCGAGTATTTGATTGCCTCGTTGTGTCTCCCGAGTCGGTTGACTCCCAGTTGGTTCTCCTTCATCCCATTTATCCATAGGGTCTACCCCCCATAGCTTGATATAGGGAGACAGTTTAAACGAAGAGATTGGGAATCAGGGTGACAGCCCCCGATCTGAGCTGTTGTCGCAGTGCCTAGACATTCTGTGCGACAACAAGTCACAGAGTAGGTGAGGAGTCATGAGAGTAGTTGAATGGTCACAAAGGGGAATGTCAAGAGTCACCCCACCCTTTGCTATAAATAGTCCTTCATAACTCATTGTATAGGCTTTTGGTCAGCGAAGCTTCTACGAAGACTATCTTGAAGAAG
Organism: Pinus taeda; assembly: GCA_000404065.3. Taxonomy (NCBI): domain Eukaryota; kingdom Viridiplantae; phylum Streptophyta; class Pinopsida; order Pinales; family Pinaceae; genus Pinus; species Pinus taeda. The sequence continues at coordinate 7,802 of APFE030559939.1, forward strand.
GCTTGGACAGTGTTGTAACGTGCCTTGGCTTCTCCACTGCACGGAGCTAGTACATCTCTTTGAAGGAGCATGCAAATGTGGTTGTAACATTCCACTGTTGGGGCTAGCAGGTTTACAAGGATGTATTGTATGATTGTGACTTACACTTCTTTATATAATAAGAGCCAGCACATTTTCATGCATATGTCGTTATTGTAGTTGGACTACTCCGGTTGCCTTAATGATATATGTTGTTTAACTTACGTACTTGTGTGTGAACTGATTCACATGCAATTATATGAATCTTGTCGTTAATGTGTTGTATATGTTGTTAATATTGTCACCATCCATGTTGACTGCTCTACTCAGACAGACCTTTCACATGAACCTTGATGTAACAACCGTCACACTCATCTCGGACTGATCCGTGAGTTTTGTACGTGTTATCTTACCTTGTATGATGTGACAGCCACATCCTAGTGGGCTGCTCCACCAAAAGTTGTGCATGTCCTTTTGTGTTGTGTGTTCCTAGCTGAGTTAGGACTGATCCCTTTCAACCTAGAACTCACCTTCACCTTCTTCTCCCTTCGAAGTGTTAGAACCTCTCATGCATCTTTCTTGACTCACTGCATCAGTCACACCCTTGCTACTGACAAAGTTATCTTACTTGCCTCTATGCGACATCGTGGTCAAAGCATTATCTTACGATCCACTGCTGGGACTCCTACACCAAACGGTCTGAGGTATAATTGAGACTTCTTACCAGGGAGATCCCCTTGACATGTTCGCGGGTCCAGCACCGTCAACAAGTTTCTTTGAGAATGTCTGTAGAAATGTTACAGAGATTGCTATGTTGATGAAGTTTTTGTGATGCTAAACTGTTGTTGAGCTGAATTCTTGTGATACAAGGCAAAGGCAATACTCCATGACAACAAAGACAAGACAAGACTCAAGGTTATTGAGGCAATGGCATGAAGAAAATATGTCTTTGATCATTTATATGGCTTTGGAGAGTGAATGTTGCATGCACATGGCTTGTTATAGCGTGTTGTGAAGTTATAATGTGTTGTTTTTGCCATTATATTGATATTGGTGTACTTAATCATTATAGATTACTAAAATAAATAAATAAAATAACACCTATTTGTGTTCTTATATTCAAAATATGAAGGGTTTGGAAATGAATGAGTGGAGGAAAAAGAGTCAAGCCTGCTCAATTCATATCCTTATGTGGAATACAAACAACCAACAAAACTATCTTTATAAAAGATGTTATTTTTGGAGGGTTAGAGAGTTACAGAATGTGTGAGAGATGATTGAGGTGTTATTCAATAATTACCTGTCACATAGAAGATTTGATTTGAAGCAGATTTGAGGAGGAGGAGAAACAAAGACAAAGATGGAGGTATGCATATTTATAGACCAGGTAACCAGCACAATGTTTTCTTTATGTATTAGGGGATTGTAGTCTCATTTCAAGTTGCAACTTAATAAATGACAGGTTGGATCTTGTAAAGGCAGGAGCCTCTTGTGGGATGTAGACAGCAGAAAACTAATTGGAGTTGGAGTTTCCTTGAACGTTGGTTCAGAATGTTATATCACAACACTATACCACTCAACAATATGCAATGTTATATCACTCTATGATATATATTGAGCAGCATTATACATTAAACAATGTTCCATATCAATATATGCAGCGTTCATACCATTCTAATGCTTTAATACTTTATGCTTTAATGTTGAAAGTTAATGCATTCGAGCGTTGAGGCAAGTGATGAGTATTTTGCAGTGTTAGGTTTTATCAATGTTGATAGTGCATTGAGTATATATATGATCCAAACTTAAACAGGGACGCAATAAATTACAGATATAACTATAAATACATAGATGCAACAGAAATAACACTTCATTTCATTAATATCAAAATACTGAAATATGCTTACAAACAGAATGGAAATAAACTAGCTCGGGGGATGGTAGCTTATCTCTGAGAAGAGGTGTGGTGCCTACATGCCTTTGAATTGTGTTACAATGAGGCTCAAAGGCCTATTTATTATTGACCAACAAAGGAAAACCCTAAACAACCAAAACCTTAACCCCAGGAGATGGAACACCAAGAGTTTGTGGGCCCCATTGGGGTTAGTTGCGAAGCCAACTTCCCGTAGTCGTAACTTGGTCATATTATCTCTGCCTTTGTTGGAAAGGTCTCTCATAGTAATGCAGGATTTGCGGTTGGCCCCTGCCTTTGGCTATGGGCCTGTTGCGGACCTCAAAAAACATCGTTTAGCAGGTCAAAACTACTCTAAAAGTTCAGGACCAGAAAAACTGCTAAAAATAGTAAATGCTGCAATAAACCAGGAAACAGATGAAACCGACTGGAGGTATAGGTGGAATAGGCAGGTGGCCACCAATATCCACCTGGATCAGTCCTCCCTCCTTAGGAAGCAGTGGTCCCCATTACGTGCAGATCCTTCATGAGGTGAGGAAATTTATGTTGAACTTGGTCCCTGGTGAACCACTTTCCCTGGTGAAGGATTTGGCTTGATTTGACAACTCGATATAGTTGGATCCTTTGTTAGCGAGTGTGCTTGATTTGTGTGTCCATGATCTAATCAATTGTGGCATGTTCCATGCAATCTAGGCTTAGATCTGTTGGTGTGAGTTGCTCTGCAATGTCAGATGTGTCTAACAATGTTGGAAAATATGGCCGAAGGCGGTCTATATTGAACACTGGGTTCGCAAATCCAAAGTCTCTCTTCTTTTATTTAAGCTTATGCTCGATGTTGACAGTGTATCAGTACGTCGTTTCAAGTGAGGAGATGTCTAGGAACTCCATCTCATCCTGGATGTACTTGTGTAGGCAGTCGTGGTACTTGAGTACCAAATGCTGCTAAGAATCCTTGATACCCAGCTTCTTACCAAGGGTATGGAAAACATTTGTGAACTCTGACATATCTTGGTCCCTTCCCTGCCGTAGCGTGGTCCACTTTATGTATTTATCTTCATAGCTCTCGACATGGTAATATTGTTCCTTAATGGCATGTCAGAAAGAATTCCAAGTGGGTGTGGCTGAAAATAGTGAGGATTCTCTCTCGTCCTTTCGTTCACGGTAGGTTTCCCACCAGTCCTTGACGTGTGGGGTAGATTTGAGAAGTGAAAAAGTAATATTTTCCTGATTGGAAAAGTCATGAACTAAAAAATATCCTTCCAAAAAATTTAACCATTTATCTACAGAGTTTGCATCTATCTGACCTTCGAATATGGGAATATCAAAGTTAACGTGTACCTTAAAAGGAGTGGCACCTCCAAAGTGGTTGTTGGATGAAGATGCATCACCTACGGGTAGTTGTCAAAGCATCTAGGCAAAGTTATCCATCATCGCGTTCCTCTATCGTTGAAGGCTTCCTTGAGCAAGATTTGAAAGGATCTCCTGCCCCCTTGTCTTTCTTTTCTTCCGGCATGGGAGGTCGTCATGGTTTGTGAGGTTGGTCTTGCAAAGGTTCAACCAGTTCAAGCCCTAACTCCTTATACTCTAACCTCATTAGGGACATGAAAATAAAAACATAGAAAGAGTAAACTGCTCTGATACCATTGATCCTGTTAGGCGTGGGATCCCCCAAGGCAAGTTTTGGGGCTTAAAGCCCAAGTTTTGACTAAGTCCGATGTAAAGACTCCGTGATTTTGTGGGCACGGAGTGTGAAGATGGTAAATGAGTCAGAAGATTGTTTGCCCTCATTTTTGTAATGTAATGTTAGTTTGAAAGATCTACCCATGGTCCGCTGACCATGGGATTGTATAAATAAAGCGAGGCTCTAAGTGTAAAGGGAGAGGAGATAGAAATGGGAAAGGAAATCAATCCATGAACTATTGAGTCGAAGTGTAGAGTCGTGTCTTTGGGTTGTAGAGGAGGAGAAGGCTCTGTAGCTGAGTGCGCAAACCCCTACAACTAAGTGCGCAGGGCAGGTCGAGTCTGTGACCATTGGAAGCAATAATAAAGATAAGTTTTACCATATTTCTGTGTATCTTTTCTTGTTTTATGCATTGAAGTATATTGGGTATGAGTTATAAGTTTACTGTTTACTTACTACGCCAACTTATATGAATGTACTGACTAAGTAAATCTAATAAAAGGTGTCTTCTTACGCGAAGATAACTAGTTTTTAGAAAAATATAAGTAAGATCCACGGTGTGACTTGGGGAAATAGTGTAGATCACTACCCTAGCAACGCAAAAGCCCCACAGCCCTTGGTCAGGGCTGCGCGAAGGCGAATATAACAGGGTACGAAGGCCTCGCAAGTCAAGGAAGTGTGTGAAGTAACTTACGCAAAGGTATTCCCGATTAGACTAAATCGACCTCTCAGACATCTCAAGGGTGTCGAAACCTAGTTCCAGCATCCCTCCATACTACTTCGGGTGATACCTCAGTCCACGCTCCATGGATTGTTGCCGAAAGGGCCAGTAGTACAAGGATTTATTTTGCTAATTAACTCCGAACCTCGGTTAGGCCCCAACAAGCCAACAAATGGTTCCGTTGTCGGGACCAGAATCTACATAGAGATGTATGATGTCGTATCATTGGAATCCAACTAAGAAAGAAATTGAAGACTAGTTGGATAGGAAAATTCACGAGTTCGTGGCGCAGGAGAACAAGAATCTGCAACTATCAAAGGAAAAGTGGTTAGACTACTACCTGTATACGGAAATCCATGAAATTTTCTTCACATCTTTCCCTACTAAGTTGTACGAGTGGATCGCGAAGCTAGCAAATAGCTAAGGAAGGTGGAAACTTGATAATCCTATTGTGTGGACTCCAGAATTGGTGCGCAGATTGGAAGTATCAAAGGATAAGACCACGTGCGTTGTTGATCATTGGATTGATCAGATCATAGGAGGATTCATTACTGAGTTCGTGGTAGATACTTTAGTTAGATATAGTGAAGCAGAGCGACGCTTTCTCAAAGGATCGCGAAGTAAGTACATTAAGTCTCTAAACACTTGGATTAAAATGCTACTGTGTGAAAAGCAAATTATGTGAATACATTGATGTTCGGGGCTATGCGAAGAGGGAGAATTTACAGAAATGGAGGTTGTACAGAACTAGAAACTAGCCCCTTAATTTCACCTCTGCGAGGGGACGAGGAAGAGCTCGCGAACGTATCACCAAGAAGTGCGATAAATTTGATAAAACAGAGGATTCTGCACATACCACCCCCACCCACACCACCACCAACTTCACCGTCATCACCCACACCACCTCCGCCACCACCAAGATTTGATATGGCAAGCGCGATAAAGTTGCCATTATTCAAGGGAATAGAGAATGAAGATCCGTACCATTTTTGGTTCGTGATAAGGGCTGTATGGGAAGCACAAGGAGTTATACATGACAATATAAAGAAAGAAACGTTGGTAACGTTATACAAGACCTCACACTGACCTGGTATATTAAGTATTCTAATGACAATCTGAATGTGGGGATCGTAGATATCCAAATTGCGCTAAACAAAGAATTTAGTAGGCCGAAGTCAGAGGCACAGTTGATCATCGGGTTCAAGGAGATCACAATGCTACCAAGCGAGACTCCTTGGGAGTTGGATCAGAGACTGAAGTGAACAATTCACGAAGCTAATATGACTTTGATGGATGAACAACACTGCGAATGGTTTGTAGCATCGCTAACGACGCATTTGAGGAACGCGTTGTCACAACAGAGATTAACGACTTAGGTAGAGGCCTTGGAGATCACAATGAGACTGCATGAGACCGCGATATAGGATCTTAGCCTAGGAATTCAACATATCCACACGTAGTTGAAAAACTTATGCCTTGAGATGTAGAGCATGAAACAGGACAGGATAGCTCGTCCGAAGGTGCGCGAAGAAGTATGGTGCGTAAAGTGCAAGGGTCAGGGACATGACAAGAACCACTACCCAGTGTTCGTGAATTACCTTGTGGGAGGAGGGCTAATGCCATTAAGACCAGAGGCACAAGCAGGACATAGCGCGGTGCCTATTTTGTGCTGCGCAATTTGTCAAATAGGAGGAAAACATGTTATGGACAACTATCATCTGTTGAAGAAGTACACGCAAAGTTTGCAGCATTTGTTCTATAATTTCTGTAGATCAGTGGGACATGATGAGCGCACCTATAGAAACTGTGAGTTAATGATGGATAAGACTCCCACATACAGAGTTCAGGTTGAAACACAACCCCTTGACCAGAATGCAGGGATGGCATGAACCGGATTTAAGGGGCGCAGACAAGGCCGAGGTGGAGGAGGACCTGGAAGAGGTTGCGGACAGCTGATCTGTTACAATTGCGAAGGGCCAAGACATTATGCCCATGATTGTATGAATCCAACGTGTCCATCATGTCTATATTGTGTCTATATTGTACCTTGTTTGATCATGAGATGGAGGATTGTCCTATATTGATAGCAAGGCTGCACGACAAGGGAGCGCTCCAACCTCCCCCGACTAAGAACCTACAGATGATGAGGTCTGAACCGCGCAAGAAAGGCCCCAATGTGAACATTGTGCTCCGAAGTGGGGTTATGTCAGGAGATGATAAGAGCAAGTAGCCTGAAGATAGTACTTGGGTTCACAAGGCTCCGACGAAATAACCAGAGTTTGATTTGGAGCGCACTAAGGAAACCTTCATGGAAGCTAGGAAGAGCTTTGTTGATGCCTCCACTTTAGAAGCAAAGACAGACCGGAGCCAGAAATGGACCCACCGATGCTCACAACGTTCCTAGAGACATGCATGAAGCTACTATGCAACAGTAAGGTTGTAAAAGGATTGCAAGAACTCATAAATAGATGCGCTAGGACCACGCCAAGAGAACCGTGCGTAGTCTGGAAGATTGGAAAGCATGAAATGAGGACGTGCAGAGAAATGAGGTTGACCGCACAGATTGAAGAATATGAGATGGACCAAGTGATTCTGGACCTAGGATCGGACGTGAATGTTCTTTCGAAGCAGACATGGGAGCGCATGGGAAGGCCTACGTTGCAACGGTCTCCTATCCAATTGCGAATGACGAACCAGCAAAAGATAATACTTGTGGGGAGATTGCATGGAATCACAGTGGATATTGAAGGGGCAAGCGCGCTAGTAGACTTTGAAGTGATAGAGATTGTTGATGACAACAATCCCTACCCAACGCTATTAGGAATCGATTGGGCCACTTACATTAACGGGGTGATAAATATAAAGAAGTGCAAGATGATTTTTGAGAAAAAATCCTACGCGTAGTTGTACCTTTAGACCCTGTAGAAGGATCGCTCTACACAGAGCCAGTGCGCGACTATGAAAGCGACGATGACTTGGACTGCATCTATAAGATAACTACGTGAGAGCAAGACTAGGTAAATCCCATCGCGGCTAAACGAATCTCATGGGAGCGCAAAAGCTCCTGTACATCGGATTCTGACAAGGAGATAGAATGATGGCAAAACCGGTTACACGAGGTAACCACGTTGAACTATAACATGATGACAAGATCGTTGCACTGCGTATCAACAGAGGTAAGGGATCTACCTACTTATGATGGATTAAGTGAGGTAGATACTTTCTTGAACATATTTGAAAGGGAGGTGCCGGAACAACAACGTTTCGAGGCTTCGAGATGGGTACTACATGCTACGCCCGCGAGGTGGTGGGGTATGCACCAAGGAAGCTTTGATGACTGGCGCGAATGCAGGAGAATGATGCGCATACATTTTAGGACACCTCAGACGCGATTAATAGAAAAGAATGTCGGATGGAATGGTCTGCACGCGCACTTGTTCAGGTGGGTACAGACATATCTTAAACAACTTGCGCAGATGCACACAGAGTTCGCCTTAGGGGACATGGTCAATAAACATGTGCGGGCGAGGCAATTGCGTGAACGGCCCCTCCAGTTGGGAGAACAGAGTGTGGAAAGAATGACTGTGCAGAAGGATATCCATGTAGAAGCCTTTAATGGAGTGTGTGAAGCACTGAACAGGGTATATAATGCACAGCAGAGTGATTGGGACCTACGCATACCAACAGTTCTATGGGCTTATAGGAAAATGTGCAAGAAACTGACAGGACAGATGCCTCCGAGGCTGGCCTATGGAGCAAACGTTGTTTTCCCAATAGAGTATAATATGCCTAGTCCGCGCATAGCAATGCCAGTAGATATGACGACTCGCAGAGCTTTAGAAGAAGGGATAGCACATCTGAACGAAGAAGTACGCTTGGGACCTGAAGAAGAAATCCAACAAGGTGATCTTAGCCTCCAAGAACTCATGAAAGAAAGAGTGTGCTTAAGAGAGAAAAGTTCTCTGGTGGAAGCAGAAGTCAAGAAGCTTGAGGAAGAAATAAAGAAGGATTTTCTTGATAAGAAAATCGGGATGATAAAACAGGGTGCTCACGACTACGGTAAAAAATTTGGGGACTATCGCTGAGAGTTGATCAGCTTTATGCCTTGGATTAAACCGTATACTACTAAAGGGATTACCCATGGTGGCGCGATGTAGATGGTGAAGTGCGCGACGCAGACAGTGAAAAAAAAAGGCGGATTTGTTCCAAGAAAGGTGATGGATGACCGTTTGGAACCCTATACAGGTGGTGCAGCCACTTGACTAGTTATGGGAAGTACAATCTTAGCGCTCCGGGCAGTTGAAAGGAGGCGTGGACTATAAACTACTCTTCCGGGAACTGCGCAACGACGAGGCTGCGCACAAGAGCAAAGTGTCACAAGGTCCACGACCACACAAGGGGGGCTGCGCTACCACGCGGGTTGGCTGGAAAGTGATTGTTGTAGTCACTATTCACGATGTGATGCTTGACTTGAGACCAAATGGAGCAGCAGGCATTTAAGACTATCTTTATGGGCAAGATTTGGGAAAATCTGCCACCAAGGGAGCATTAATGGATCAGATTTGGGGGGAACAGTTGAATTCAAATTCAAAAGGCGCTATGCATTACAAACGGTTACTCAGCAAACAACACTTGGTCATCTGCGAATTGAGTTATCATGTGACCCGAGTATTTCGAACCGAGACCCGTTTTTCCTATGGAGAGCGTTGGTTGAGCACCTGAGTGAACAGTTGAGAGCTTTCTGGATGACCAAGATGGTAGCATCTGAAGAAGCTAGGGAAATTGCAAAGATGACCGCCGAAGAATCCGCGCAAGCCATGACTATAGAAGATGCCCCTGAGAGCGCTGCGATTGTTGCGAAAATCCCTACATCACTGCACATGCTGAGATCGAAGAAAGATAAGCAGCCCATGATTCCGATGTGCATATCCCCGCAAAACCCATTGAGAATTAAAGTGACCATGGAGGAAAAAGGGAAAGCGGTTAACCTGGAGACCGATGAGAAGGAAGAAGACCTTGAGGACATCATAATTGAAGAGGACGAGGACAAAGACATGGAGGAAGAAACCGCGGCTACTCACCCTCCAAAAAAGTCGTTCGCGTATGTCCCCCGGCAAAAGGGGAAGGCAAAGGTTCCCAAGGACCTCGATGAGAGCAATAGCTCTTTGCAGACTCCGCTCCTCCCGGACAATATCATTTTTGAGGGCACACACCTGGGACGGGTGCTGAATTTGAAGTTTAAAGATTGGGATCTTGCTGACCACGAGAAATTCCCTCACTTGGCGACCGCGCAGCTCATGAAGCAGAAGTAGAACACCGCAGCAGGAGTCATAGAGGTTAAGTCGTGCAAGTGGTTACACGGAGTCGAAAAGGCAAGGTTGTTGAACATGCTTTGGGTGCCACATTACCATCACGCCCTAGTGAATATCTTCGTCATCAGGCATCTGCTCTACCTGGTGCATGGTGGGTGCTTGTGGCTAGAGGAGCCCATCCCCATCACGGACCACTTAATCCATCAAATTACCCGACTCTCGTGTAATGGAGAGGACCCCGCAGACATTTCGGAGGGTGAGAGCAGCGATTTGGCCATTGCAAAGGCCATGAAAAAGAAATACAAGCTAGAGAAGAAGAAGAGGGGCTACACAATCTCCAGTATCAACAACAAGGCAGTCAAAGTTGCTACTCAGATACTGGCAGGTAAGCTCATGAGGAAGGGTCGCGTGAATGAGGTGCCCACGCCGGTGGTGGCACTTGCCGAACAGTGTGCAGATGGGGTCCAGTTTAACTGGTCTAAATTTTTGTGCAAGGAGTTCCTAGAGAATTGTCGTGAGGCACAGGAACAAGGAAAAACTTTCTGTTCATAGTGCTGGTGGCTGGGGAATTGCCTAAGGACAGCCAGTTCCCCACAATCGCAAGGGATCTCTCGGAGGCCGTGAAGTACGCTTCGCTGTGGGCCACAAAAGACGCGAACCAAATCCGCGACAGTAAAATATTATGGGTGTGATGAACATCAAAATGGGGATTAACTGCAAGCCACAATTATCACCCACTGTCGACAACAGCGTGCAAAGTTTTGTAGTGATCCGAATTGGATCCATGAAGAAAAATCAAGGCATCGTGACTATATCAGATCGGAACAAACTTTGAATTCAAGAGCACAAAGCGATCAAAAAGACTTCTGAATAGTGGCAGTTGGCAGCTAGCGTGGAACGACAAGGATCTCGGTCAAAGTGTGTTGACTGAGGCCCATGGAGACTGCGTAGGAAGTGAAACTGGCACCTGGGAAGCCCGGATCGGGAAAAGGAGGTTGTTTCTGATGTGCGATTAGCGCTAATCACGCATCGCTGGGTAAAACCCCTTGAGAAGAAAGGGTCCCAAGTGCTCGGTCGAGTGGAAGCCGGGAGAATCGTGGGGAAAAGCGCTAAAGGCTAAAGGCGGGACCCGCGCTCCAAAACTAGCGGTATTTATCGGGGGCACCCTTGGGCGGTAAGCGGATTTGGAGAAAAACGAGCGATTCCACTCAGCGCTCGATGCGTGGCAGGCGGAGGAGAGATAAAATTGCCGCTCATCGCGTGCTAACGGTCGAGCAAGTCAACCGCGCGAAATGAGCGAATGACGTTGGATCTGGGGGTTCCAGATCTAACGGCTGAGAACGCGCCCGATGAAAGAACCGGATCTGACAGGGGATTTAGCTGCCGCAGAAAGAATTTTTACGTCTGATTTTACCACCGAGTTGGCGGATGACTCATTCCACAATGTAACGGAAAAAAAAAATTAAAAAATAAAAATAAAAATAAAAATAAAAAAAATCGAACCGACGAGGAAAAGCTGGCGCAGTTCACAAGAGGACAAGTGGCCACTCCTTGTGAGCTATTGATGATGACGCCAAGATAGGGAATTCCAAGCGAGCAGCAACAGGAGACCCGACGAAGGAAGAAGAGGAAGTGAACATTCATGAGATCAATTGGCTTTAAAGCCAAGAACAGAGACCGAGAGAGGACACCGAGAGGAAGAACCATAGAAAAGAAGACAAAGACAGAGAAAGGAAGAGACAGTGAAGCAAAGAGCAAAAAGACAGAGAGCTGAGCTGACCTACAGCATAAGGCAGCATCGAGCAATCCCTGAGAGGATCTGTCGGGAATCAAGCACCATATTGGGCTCCTCCCATTAAAGACTAGAAAGGTCAATTTATGGTAAGGAAAGGAGTCTGTGTCCTCTAGTGGCTTGGGGGATCCAAGAACCAGCCTACCAAACATTGTTTTGTTTCAGGAGACTCAATTTGAACTCCTCATTGTAATTCTCTGCTTTAAAGACACAATAAAAGAAGGCCACCACTGAAAGCTAGACCAGAGACGTAGCCCTAGAGGATAGAGTGAACTACTTATTAATTGTTGTGCTCTTGTATATGCTTATTGTGTTTCTCTGTTGTTTTCCATATTTCCAGTGTTTGTGTATTTCGCAATCTGATCAATCCGTTGCCTAAAATCACATAGACACACACCAGCACATGAGTCCATAATACCTTCATTCAATAGTTAATTAACTAAGGTCACTCATAGGGTGATTATCAAATCAAGTGGTATCAGAGCCCTAGGCTGTAAGGTTAGACAAGCTTGTGTTGGTTTAGCTATTGAATGCTCACTAAATCAAAGCTCAAATTAGGAGAAGGAGAGTTGGTCGAAACTAATCCTGCAATTGGGAGAGTCTATCCTCGGAAGACAATGTTAGAGGAAGGTCCTATGGGTCCAGACCCTCAAATCATAGAAAGTTTCCTATCCATAAAGTCCATGGTAGAAGAAATGTATAAGGACTTTAGAAAACACAAGGATGAAGATTCATCAGGCTCTAAACAAGACAAAGAAGAAGATGAATCACATTTCCATGACCACTCCAAAGGAAAAGGGAAAGAGGAAAGCTTTCTCACACCTCTTGATAGCCCTAAAAAGAAAGCATCTTTGATCAAACTAGATGTTAAATTTGATCTACCTATATATGATGGAGAGTTAAATGCAAAAAAGTTTGACAATTGGATTAGACAAATTGATGTCTATTGCAGAGTACAGAACATCGACTCAGACAAAAGCAAGATTTAGCTGGCAACCCTACGCCTTGGAGGCACTGCCTTGGTTTGGTGGGAAGGCAGAACCCAAGCTTACATGAAAAGACATGGTAAGACTATCTATGTCTGGAGTGAATTTGTTTCTGCAATCAAAAAGCAGTTCTATCCATTGGCCTACATGCAACAAGCCATGATGAGTTAGCAAACTCTTCGGTAGTTGAAAAGGCAAAGTGTGCAAGGGTACACTCAAGAATTTAGAAAGAGAACATTGATTCTAGGAATCTCATTAGCCTCACCAAAGACTCTTTTGAAGTACATTGGTGGTCTACACAACTACATGAGGCATACCATCCTCATGTTTAATCCCACTAGTATAGATGAGGTAACTGTACAAGCTACTCATCTAGAAGCTAGAGGAAAGAATGGAAATCAAGAAGCTGGGGGACCATCCTAACTCACTGCAAGCAAGAGCAAGGAGAAAATAAAGCATAAGTGGAAAGCAAGGAAGGCTAACACTGCAAAAAAAAGAAAAGATTCATGCACTCACTGTAAAAAGGATAGGCATGATGATGAGCATTGTTGGATTCTGCATCTAGAGTTGAGACCTAAGAAGTTCAAGGGCAAGATGAAGAAGACTTATGTAGCTATTCAGAAAGATTTGGGGTCAGACTCGGGAGATGAAACAACCATTGCAGCCACAGGTATAAAAGGTAAGAATTCTGAAGCATCTACTAGTAATTCTGCTCAATCTATTATTGATGAAGAAAATGAGAGAAAAAGACATGAGCTTTTCCATATTCGAGTTGTTTCCAAACATCAAAAGGTTGATACTTTGTTCGATAGTGGCTCACAAGTAAATTTGATTTATGAAGCAATTGTAAATAAATTGGATTAGCAACCACACCTCATAAGAAACCATACCCATTAGGATGGTTGAATGATAAAGCACAACTACAAGTGACTAGACAGTGCAAACTCAAGTTTTCTTTTGGGTCAACATTTGTAGATAAGGTTGAGTTAGACATAATTCCTTTGGATATATGTGGAATTGTTATAGGAAGTCCTTACTTGTATGATAGAAAAGCTATTTTCTATAGAGTTGAGAACAAGTATCTACTTGTTAAAGATGGAGTCGAATACTTTGTAAGAGCACATAAGCTCAAGAATAAATATACTCTCATAAACTCAGGGCAGATGAAAAGAATGATACATTCATGCAAACAATTCTTACCACTGGTTGTAAAGGAAAAGAAACCTAATAAAACCAATGTATTTGAGGGTTGTAATACTAGGCAGCAAGCTGATATAGAAAAGATTGTTTCAGAGTATGATGTCCTATTTTAGGAACCTAAAGGTCTGCCACCCAAAAAGGAAATAGTACATGATATTATTTTGCAACAAGATGTTCCATTTCCTAACATTGGAATGTATAGGTTGTCTGCTTTAGAGAATGCTGAAATCAAGAAGCAGGTGTAGGAGTTGCTCGAGAAGGGGTTCATCAGGCCTAGCACATCACCATGTGGGTCACCAATCATTTTGGTGAGAAATAAAGATGGCTTGTGGAGAATATGCATTGACTACCAAGCACTAAATAAGATAACAATCAAAAATCGTTATCCCCTTCCTCGCATAGATGATCTTTTAGATCAATTAAAGGAAGTTGTTTATTTCACCAAGCTAGATTTGCATAGCGGATACCATCAGGTCAGAGTTGCAGAGCAAGATGCATGGAAGACTACTTTCAAAGCAAAGTAGGGATTATATGAGTGGTTGGTTATGCCTATTGGCTTGACCAATGCTCCTGCTACTTTCATGAGATTAATGAATGATGTACTTATACCTTTTCTTGATGATTTCGTTATTGTGTATCTAGATGACATTCTGATTTTTAGTAAAACGTGGGAAGAACACTTAAAGCATGTTAAGCAGACATTTGATGTTTTGAAAATAGAAAAACTTTATGTTAAACTCTCAAAATGTGAATTTGGAAAAACATCTCTAAATTATTTGGGTCATACAGTAGGGGGTGGTGAATTGAAAATAGATCCCTCTAAAGTTGCAATCATTGTAAACTAGCCTAAACCCAAGTCTGCTATAGAAGTGAGAAGCTTCTTAGGAGTAGCACAATATTGGAGGAAGTTCATCTCTAACTTTTCCTCAATTGCATCTCCCTTACATGCTTTGACAATATTGAACAAGGTGTTTCAGTGGGGAGGCAAACATCAGAAAGCCTTCGACACCTTGAAAGAAAAGATTAGTACAGCACCTATACTAGCACTGCCTAATCTACAAAGACCATTTGCGATCCAAACAGATGCCAATGACTATGTCATGGGAGTAGCATTGACATAGCACAGTAAACCCATATGTTATCATTCTGAGACTTTTAATCCTGTAGTAGTTAACTATCCTACATATGATAAAGAATTGTATGCATTAGTTCAAAGTGTGAAAAAGTGGAAACACTATTTAATGGGCAAAGAGACAGTAATACATACTGATCATCAACCACTTCAATATCTACACTCCCAAACTAAGTTGTAGCAATCAATACATTACAGGTGGATGGGTTTTCTACAACAGTTTCATTTGGTCATCAGATACAAAAAGGGCATGCATAACAAAGTTGCAGACGTGTTGTCTAGACCCATTATCAATGCATCTACTATACTAAGCATAATTCTATACTACATGAAAGCTACATTGAACAATATGCTCAAGATATAGATTTTAAAGATGTATATGCAACTTTGAGTCAAGGAAAAAAGGTAGAAGAATTGGATTATCATATGAAGGACTGACTTTTATATCATTGTGGGAAACTCTACATTCCACAAACTGAGAGAGTAAATATAATTAGAGAGGCACACACTTCTCTGATATTAGGTCACTTTGGGGTAAGTAAAATAGTTTCACAGTTGAAAATATTTTGTTATTGGCCGAAAATGAATGAGACAATTTCTAGATATGTAAAAGGGTGTACTATGTGTGCTAAAAGCAAGCCGAGAAATAGAAAACTAGGCTTGTACACTCCATTACCATTTCCTTCTCACCCTTGGGAAAGTGTTTCCATGGATTTTGTTGGAGGACTACCTAAATCTAGGAAAGGTCATGATTATTTGTATGTGGTTGTGGATAGGTTTAGAAAAATGTGTATTTTGATACCTTGTAATAAACAGATTACAGCTTAACAAACTGCAAAACTATTCTTTGAACATGTATGGGTTCATTTTGGATTACCCACTTCTATTGTATTTGATCGAGACACCCGATTTGTGGGGAAGTTTTGGTCAAGTCTGCGGGAGTTGATGGACACCCAACTGAAGCAAAGCACATCTTTTCATCCACAAATCGATGGCTAGACAGAAGTAGTTAACAGGACGGTGATCCAGTTACTTAGAGGATATTGTAGCAAACATCCTAGGCTTTGGGATGAACATTTGCGTTATGTGTAGCATGCTTACAATAGAGCAAAACACTCTTTTACACAGAGATCTCCTTTTGAAACTTGTTTTGGTTTCACACCAAGGTCTCCTTTGGATTTTGTCTTTGGTAAAGATACCACGGTTGATGGATAGTGATGTGGACAAGGCAACTAGGTTCATTGAGCAAATCAAGGAGATCCACCAGGCAGTACAAGAATAGCTAGAAAAGAGCCAAGCCAGATATAAGGCTAGGCATGACAAACATCGGATGGAGCATAGTTTTCAAGTTGAGACCAGGTCTAGCTATATATCAGCAAGGTTAGGATGCAAGGTGAAGGTAAAAAGCTAAAGCCTATCAGGTATGGACCTTTTAGGATACTTGAGAAGATTGGTGAAAATGTTTTTCTCTATGAAAATGCTTTTCGCCTTGATCTACTAGCTTACATGCACATCTACTCAGTCGTAAATGCAGATTACTTAAGATTGTTTGAACCTTCAATGATTGAGGAACCTGAAGAGCAAAGTCAATTGCCTTCTATTGAACACCTGCTACCTGAATATCTGAATGAATTGCAGGAAGACACAGTCTTGGACAAGAAGGTGAGGATAATGCGCAGAGGAGATTTTGAGTACCTCAGAATTGGACTCAAAGGTTCGAAGCTGAGCAGTGCAAAGTGGATTGAGATTGGGCAAGTGAGACAACAATACCCTCACTTAGTTGATGCTTGAAAGAAAACCAACTTTTGGTGGTCCAAAAGCTTTTCAGTGGGAAAGCCATGATCCAAATTGGATCCATAAAGAATAATTAACAAAGCCATGGCTGTACTAGGTCAGGAAAGACTTCAAAGAATTTACAACAGCGATAAAAAACACCTCTAAACCAATGGCAATGGCAGCCAGCGTGGAACAACGAGGACCTCGGTCAAAGCACACTGACTGAGGCCCATGGAGACTGCACGAGAGGCGAATTTAGCCCCTGGGAAGCCCAGATCGGGAAACAGAGGCAGCTTTTGATGCACAATTAGTGCTTCGCTGGGTGAAAAACCTCAAAATGGATAAGCCCCAAGCACTCAGTTGCATGGGAGCCAGAAAACCATGAGAAAAAAGGCTAAGCGCTAAAGGCGGTACCCACCTAGCAGTATTGATTGGGGGCATCCATGGGTGGTAAGCAGTTTTGATGGAAAAGGAGCAATTCCATTCAGTGCCTGATGCATGGCAAGCAGAGGAGAGAGAAAACCGTCACTCATCGCACACTAATGGTCGAGCTAGTCAACCGCGCGGGATGAGCGAACGGCGTCAGATCTGGTGGCTCCAGATCTAATGGCTAAGATCACGCCCATTGGAGAAGATGGAATTGATGGGGGATTAAGCCATGATATGAAAGAATTTGAATTCTAGATTGACCACAATGGTGGCAAAAGACTCATTCCATGACGTAAACGAAGAATTGAATCGATGATGCAGGCTGGGGTAGTTTGCAGGAGGACAAGTGGCCATCCCTGTGAGCTTGATGATGACACCAAGAATAGGGAACTCCAAGCACAACTGCAAGCAGGAAAATCGACGGAGGTGGAAGAGGAAGTGAACCGCCATGAGCTCGAATGGTTTAAAGCCATGAATAGAGAACCGAAATGACACGGAGGAGTCGGGGACCCGAAGAGGAACATCGAAAACCGAAGATAGAGAAGAGAAAAACCAGTAAGGCAAAAAAAGTAGAAGAATATAGCAGGGCCGATCTGACCAAAGGCAGCGTCGAGCACCAGAGATCTTGAGAGATTCAAGCCATCTCTGAGAGGATCTGTCAGACCAGAGAGGTCAAAGAGATAGTAGAGAAGAGAGTCTGTGTACTCCACTAGTTTGGGGAATCCAAGAACCACACCCTGCCAAGCCAATCTATTTCAGGAGACTCATATTGAGCTACTTCATTGTAATTCTCTGCTTCAAGACACAATAAAAATAATGCCACCACTGAGAGCTAGACTGGAGATGTAGCCCTAGAGGATAGGGTGAACTCATTAATTTCTTGTGTTCTTGTCTTTTCTTATTGTATTTCTCTGCTATTTTCCATTCAAGTGTCTATGTATTTGCAATCTGATCGATTCGTTGCTTAAATAGCATAGACACACACACATCAACATCTGAGTCTGTAATACCTTCATTTAATAAATTCTTAACTAAGATCACTCATAGGGTGATTATCATATCACAAAAGAATCTCATTTCGATAGAGGTTATGAAGTGGCTAGGCTTACTGACCACAGCACATCCATAACCACACACCATCGGGTGGCTTCACCAAGGACGGGATCTTCATGTGAGCCAGCAGTGTCATCTTCCATACAACATCAAGCCCTTCACAGATGAGGTATTGTGTGACATTTCTCCCCTTGATGTTTGTGATGTATTATTACGACAACCATACTTATGGAAGCGACATGTTGTTTATGAATCAAGGCCGTGTGCTGTTATTGTTACTTTGGGAAATAAAATGTATAGGATACCGAAGGTAGCACCGCCTACCGCCATCTCTTTGGTTACTGCAAAACAATGTAGTAAGATCATTTCCAAAATCGGGAAATTTGTTTTCTTGATGATACACCCTTGAGGAAAGAAGAAGACGGTGGCCACAACCTCTAGACAGGGCCCGTCTGCACGACAACTATAGATGGACAAGGTCGCGGAGGATTATGAGGACATATTCACCTCCCCCATAGGGGTCCCTCTGCGTTGTTAGGTCAAGCACTCCATTGATCTGAGCCCAGGTGCACCGCTGCCCCAATGGACCAATATATCAGTGCTCTGTTCTAGAGAACAATGAAATCAAGAGGCAGATTTAGGAGCTGTTGCAGAAAGGTCACATCCGTCCGTGTTCATTGCCCTGTGGGAGCTCGATCATGTTGGTACAGAAGAAGGATGGGACTTGGAGACTTTGTATTGACTATCGGGCATTGAACAAGAACACTGTTCGTAATAGGTACCTGATCCCATGGATTGATGACCTCCTAGACCAACTGAAGGGGGGGAAAATATTTCAGCAAGATCGATTTGAAGTCAGGATATCACTTGGTACCAATCAAACCCTTCGATGTGTGGAAGACTACCGTCAAAGCCAAGGAGGGCTTTTTTGAATGGTTGGTTATGCCTTTCGGATTGACAAATGCTCTTGCAACCTTCATGAAGCTAATGGATGACATCTTGTGGTCATTCACCAACTCATTTGTAGTGTTATACTTGGATGACATCCCGATCTTCAGCTAGAGTTTGGAAGAGCACCTCCACCACATCCGATAGGTTCCCCAATCACTGCAACAACACAAGTTATGTGCCAACTTGGAGAAATGCACTTTTGGCATGACACATGTTCAGTATCTGGGATACATTATTGATGAACGAAGGGTGCATGTGGATATATACAATATCCAAGTCATTCGGGATTGGCCATCTCCATCCACTCTGATGGACCTCCACAGCTTTCTAGGTCTTGCCAACTTCTACCGCAGGCTCGTGTTTGGATTTTCTCATATCACTTCGCCCTTGAGTCAGGTCACCAAGGGAGGAGCGAAAGAAAAATTATTTTGGTCTGAATCCCAAGAGAAGGGATTCATAGAGTTGAAATATCACCTCTTCTTAGCACCAATGCTCGTATTACCAAACTTGCAACAACCGTTTGAGGTTGAGACAGATGCCTCTGACTATGCTATTGCGGCAGTCCTTACTCAACACAGGAATCTAGTGGCATATCACAGTGACAAACTTTCAGACACAATCCAGAAGTATCCCACTTATGACAAAGAGATGTATTCCATTTTTCAGGCTTGCCGACAATGGAAGCATTACATTTTGGGGAAGGAAATGGTCATCCACACAGATCACCGACACCTGCAGTTTATATAGACCCAAGGGAAATTACAGAATGATCACCATCAGAAGTGGTCCACATACCTGCAACAGTTCCATTTGAATATCAAGTATAAGAAAGGTAGCACCAATAATGTTGCAAATTGCCTCAGTCGACCACCGATCGTGGCATTAACCACCATGCTCAACTCTTGTGGGTACGAGACTTCTGATTAGCCACTTCTCTACAAAAGCGATCTAGAATTCGGCCACACATACCAGACACTCTTGGAGGGTCAGCATGTTCTAGATTTTCACCTCCAGGATGCCCTATTATGCCGCCTGGGTCACCTTTGTGTTCCTTCAAGTGAGCGTGCCAAGATGATTTGGGCAGCACACTATAGACGGGCTGTTGGGCATTTCGGGGTCAAGAAAATGGTGGTAGTACTACAGAAGTATTTCTTGGCTAAATCTTCAATAGGATTTCGGGAAATACATCAGATCATGTACTGCCTGTGCCATTGCCAAACCAACCATTAAGAAGCAAGGCCTCTATATCCCGCTGCCTACCCCTAGTCGAACTTGGGAATCCATCTCCATGGATTACATGTCGGGCATTCCTTCTACTAAGCATGGAAATGACTGTGTTTTTGTGGTCATCGACAGGTTCTCAAAGATGGTTGTTATGGCAGCTTGCAAGAAGAATATCACATCAGAAGCCATTGCTAAACTCTTCTTTGTATGAGTGTGGGTACACTTTGGGATCCCAGAGTATATCATCTCATATTGGGATAGCAGGTTCCTTAGTTCATTTTGGTCTAGTCTCTGGTCACTACTAGACACCAAACTCACAAAGTCCACAACATTCCATCCTCAAAATGATGGCCAGACACCGGTTGTCAATAGGATGATCGTACACATTTTGTGCATGTACAACAGAAAGAATCCATGCACATGGGATGAGAGCCTCCCCTATGTTTAGCACAGCTACAACCAGGCTCTCCATAGCTCAACTAGCCACATCCCTTTTCAGGTGGGCTTGGGATTCCAACCACTATGTCACATTGACGTGGCCATGCCATTTGCAGCTACTCATGCAAATTCGGCTCATGTCCAGTCCGAAACAGATAATGCATACAACTTCATTGAGCACATCCAAAATATTCACCAGCATGTCCATGACATTCTGGAGAAAGAAAATGCCAAGTACAACCAGAGATATGACCAACATCAGGTGCCACACAATTTTCAGGTGGGCGACAAAGTTTGGTTGCATTTGCAAAAGGAACGCCTTCCCAGAGCCTATCAGAAACTTAAACCACTCTGATATGGTCCTTACACCATTCCCAAGGTTGTGGGAGACAATGCATTTGAGCTCAGCATTCCCCCATTCCTTGGCTTGCACCCAGTGTTCAATGTGGACCACCTTCGGCCATACTTTCCACCATTACTAGACCCATCTGACATTGCAGAACAACTCACACCCACAGAGTTAAATCCAGATTACATGGAACAAGCTGCAACTGATCGGATCATGGACACACAGATCAAGCACACTCATCAACAAAATATCCAACTGTATCGAGTTGTCAAAGCAGTCCAACTCCTTCACCAGGGATAGTGGCTCACGAGGGACTAAGTTCAGCAAATGTTTCCTCATCTCATGGAGGAACTCAACGCAATGGGGACCATTGCTTCCTAAGGGGGGATGAATGATCCAGGTGGATATTGGTGGCCACCCACCAAGTCCACTTTGACCCCCACCATTGTGTCTTTCAGCTTTTCAATTTCCTTAATTGTAGCAAAGTTTACTATTTTAAGCAGTTTTTTGGGTCTTGAACTTCTAGAGCCGTTTTGAGGCCCTAAACAACATTTTTTGGGGAAAATGGGAGAAACATGGGTTCATGGACTGGTGTTACTCTTCCCAATGTTGTATTTCTGGGATGAATATTTCTAATAAGATATTTTGCGCGTCAAACACAGATCGTACGCCAAAGTTACGACCTTGAGAAGTTGATGTACCAATTTACCCAAACGGGGCCCAGAATTTAGCGTTTCATCTTCTAGGGTTGGGTTTTTGGATGTTTAGGGTTTTCCACTGTTTCTCAACAATAAATAGAACTTTGAGCCTCATTGTAACATAGTTTAGAGGGATGTATCCACCACATCTATTCTCAAAGATAAGCTACCATTGCCCTAGCTAGTTTATTTTCATTTCTATTTGTAAGCATATTTTAGTATTTTACAGTAATGAAATGAAGTATTATTTCTGCTGCGTCTCTATATGTATGGTTATATCTATAATTTGTTGCATACCTATTTAAATCTCGATCAACTTTATATTGTCGTGGAGTTGATTCAATCCTTACATGCTGCTTAACCTTAGAAGAAGCTGAGTCAATGCTGAATTATTGCCACAATGTAACTTATGGTGGTAATCTATCTGGGCTTGCTACAACCCAAAAAATCTTGCATGTGGGGTATTTTTCGCCTTCGATTTTCAATGATTGTATTGAAGCAGTAAAGCAATGTCATCCTTGTCAGGTTTACACTCAGAAAATGCGTGTTCTTCTAGCTTTGCTTTTTCCTATTATTACCGTCAATCCGTTCACAAAATGGGGCATTGATTTTATAACTTGTAACTCGCTTAAGACAAAGGGTATCTTGACGGTGTTGGACCCGCCAACATGTCAAGGGTATATCTATAGTAAGAAGTCCCAATTAGACCTCAAACCGTTTGGTGTAGGAGTCCCAACAATGGGTAGTAAGGTAATTCCTTGACCGTGATGTCACATAGAGGCAAGTAATATAACTTTGTCAGTAGCAAGGGTGTGACTGATGTAGAGAGTCAAGGAATGTGTACGAGAGGTTCCAACACTTCAAAGGGAGAGGAAGGTGAAGGTGAGCTACAGGTTGAAAGGGATCAGTCCCAACTCGGCTAGGAACACACCACACAAAGGAGATGTACAACTTCCGGCAGAGAAGTCCACTCGAATGCGGGAGTCACAACAACAAGGTAAGATAACATGAACAACACTCACGGACCAATCCGAGTCGAGTGTGATGGTTGATATAGCAAGTTTCATGAGAAAGGTCTGTTTGATGTCCGGTAGAGCAGTCGACATAGACGGTGACAACATTAACAACATATGCAACACATTAACAACAAGATTTATATAATTTCATACAAATCAATTCATATACAAGTACGTAAGTTAAACAACATATATCATTAAGGCAACCAGAACAATCCAACTACAATAACAATGTATGCATGAAAATTTGTTGGCTCTTATTATTAAAGAAGTGTAACTCACAATCACACAATACACCATGTAAACCTGCTAGCCCCAATAGTGGAATGTTACAGCCACATCCTCCTGCTCCTCCAAAGAGATCTACTACCTTCGTGTAGTGGAGAAGCCAAGGCACGTTACAATACTGTCCAAGCCTTCTTCAATATAGTCTTAGTAGAAGGTTGGCTAACCAAAAGCCTATACAATGAGTTATGAGGGACTATTTATAACAAAGGGTGGGGTGAACCTTAACGTTCCCCTTTGTGACTGTTCAACTACCCTCATGACTCTTCACCTACTCTATGAATTTTACATTCACTCTTAATGCTTGACTTACACTTGACATGACTCAACATTACAATTCACATGTACCCATGTGAATAATGGCTTGAACAAGCCAAACTAGACACCACTTTGACTTAGACAACTATAGAAGTCCAACTGCTCGACATTCTCATGCTGATCAATAGTAAGATATTGGTGCCAAGATTGGTAGTCTCTGATAGTGTCTGTGTGTTCTGTTGTGGCATCCGTCTGGAACCTGAACCTTGCCTCCATGGCATCTGGTTACTACTTGGGCTTCTCTGTCCAACTCATCTAAAAGCATGCGCATCATTGTCCTCAATGTGGCCGGACCAGCAACATACTCGTGCATGATTTCTACAATGATAGGAAAGTATGGACTGGTGGTGACACACATCAACTCGTCGAAGTACAAGTCAAGCTCTTGTTGGACCTACTTCTTGGTCTTCACTTGGGTGAGAGTCCCAAGTGATGGAATCACATGTGTGTGCACCACAACCTCAATGCTCTTGAATGCTCATGCATGGGAAGCTTGTATGCAAGTGATGAGTTGCGGTAGGTCCTCATAGTTTCAGATATGACTCTGGATACTTGCTTGCACCTCAACCACATTGGCCCTCATCATCTTGGGAAAATGAAGCGGGGCTCCCTTATACTTCATCATCCATGCCTGCATTTTGTCAACAATAGTATGTATGTTCTTCAAGATGCGAGCTCTTCTCACACATCGATGCTCCCATCCGTGAAGATGAACTACTGCTTGATGTATGATATTGAACTTGGAGTACAATGCTCACATGATTGTGTCGAAGGACAATACTTCACCTAGTATTGCCTTCTTCAGTTCAGCTCAAGCAGACATTGTCACCAAGTCTCCTCCTTGCTTGGCTACCTGTAGTTCCTTCGCCATTTGCTCATTCTCAGTTATGAAGAAGTGAACACTAGAGCTAGTGGCTTTGGTATACACTCTAGTTACATCAACAAAAGTAGCTAGGTCCTTGTGCACATCGTTCACGATCACTTGTTCTTCAATTCGCGCATGGGATATTTAGACCTTCGGAGTTGGTACTCTATCAGGCTGCAAAACTTTATGTTGATATTCATCAAAGGAGTTATTGCGTATCTCTGCTTCTGGCTGACCGCCAAGGATCTGAGTGCCTCCTTGGTCATTTGAGACTTGCTCATTGTCTAGATGCATTGAAGTGGGCAAGTCAACCTCTCTGTCATGAGGCATGAGGTTAGTGTCTTGTTCCAATTCCGGCTGCTCTATGTCTACATCCAACTATTCAAGAACTTGTTCTATCTCATGAACAAAGTCTTACCCCTGTGAGGGCTCACCTTGTTCGCCTGATGTCAGCTGTTAAGAAGAATCAACTACTTGTACGGGCACTGCTTCGTCCGTCTGTATTCATGCGCCCCCTACTGAATCTTCTGCTATTGTGCTTCCTTATCATGTTGGCATAACTCTTGTTCTTTCTAGAGTTTCTCCCTCAGCTCATGCAACTCCCTCTCTGCCTCTTCAATTCTCTTCTTATCCCTCTGCCTTCACGTGATTTTCTTGTTGCGTTGTTTCCTCTTATGTTGAATAGCCATAGCTACTCTTTCTACAAGTGGATCTACTCAAAACTTGCATCTTTGTTCCTCCTCCATGCGGTCAACAATCTTTCTCTTCCCTTTGTTAAGCATAGGTATTATTGGCTCTAATGCCTCTGTTGTTACTGCTACTACTGTTACTGTTGGCGTTCTTGGTGGTGCTACTTCATGCTACCGTGCTAACCATTCTATGGCGAAACCGACCTATTCATTGGGTCTGGAGGAATGGTAACAATACCTCCATGAGTCTTCCTCGGCCCAATGAAATGCCCCATGGATCCAATTGAACTGAACTCTCATGCAATGATCCTTCACAATGCAATGTGGGTCACACAGATTGAAGTTGTTAGTTCCAGTCTTCATAGCCTGTTACCAGGGATCAAAATGAGCTCTTACTATGTCTAGTTTTTAGAGATGTTTTGCACATGATTTTCAGTGAAAATCATATCCTAACTATGTCCATCAAAAGGAGCTCGGAAAATTTTTTCCAACGGTATATCACACTCCTGTAACCGGTTTCTGGATTAGAAGATATGATCGAAATGAATGATTGATTCTTGGTTATGCATATTTTGAGGTCAGTTGCTGCACACAGGGACAAGTTTACAACAAAATTAGTTTGGACAGGAATTTTACAAAAGTGAAAGTTTTTTTTTTTTCCATCACATACCAAATGACAAAAACTTCCTTCAGTTTATGCACAAGTGTTTCTATGTGGGAGATATGCAGTGATATCTAAAGCCTACATTAAAATAAAACAAATTTTGCAATTATTTTATTGTTTTAGTCATTTTAATGCGGTGCCATTTTACAACAGATGGAAAGTAATTTTGAGAAACCCAAAGATTTTTTTGTCAAAAGTGAGCCATATAACAAAAACCTCTTTCATTTTATTCACAGGTGTCGTGAATTGGAATATTTGACTAGATCTTTACAACTTATTTTTACAGATTTAAATTTTTAATGATTTTTTGTTTTAGAGATGATTTTGTGGCACAGATTCTGAGCAACTGGAAACGAATTTCCAAAATTTGAGAGAGGTTTTTCTCAAAAATAACCTTATCTACAAAAATCTCTTTCCGTTTTGTAATAGGTGCTATGGTTCAGGAGATACGAGTTCATATTTGACACCCAATTTCATAAATTCGGTCCAAATTTAATTTAACTGATTCTATTTTGAAGAAGATGGTTGAACTCAATTCCCTTAGTACAGGGATGAGAAAATTGTATATATTTTATGGATTTCAAAGTGTAAGGGTTGGATTTTGGCAGTAGAGAGGGGTTTCTTTGGATTGTGTAAATTGTTTCTTGAATATTATTTTAATGAAGCAATTTCCGCCCTTTAGATCTAGGATCCATTACGGTGTTTAATGTGCAACATGTTTTTCTTGTAAATTCATTTCCATGCTTTGTTTTTTCTGATAATTTCATTACAAAATTCTCTAAGGGAAGTGTTAGGAACTCATCCATGCATGATGCTCCTTTCACAATGATTATTTTGTTTAATGTAGTGGTTATCTTTTCAGAATCCATCCTCTGTAGATCCATCCCCTAATTGATGCTTGCAGGGCAGTGGGATTTCTCCTCTTTTCTTCTCTCATTTGCAATCTTTTATCTAGCTAAACATTTCACTTACTTTGACCCAATTTTTCGGTGGAAACGACTTTCGAATCCATATCCCAATGGTCCCTTCTCTTGTTGTTTTCAATCCACAACTTTTAAATCAAATCCTCACACTTCATAGCTAGCCTAAGATTCACTTATTGCAGCCACATTTTGTTGGCAAAGAGAGAGCCCTCTCTGGTCTGGCAAGGCTAGATGCCAGATTGAAAGCTTGGTCTATGTTTACCTCAAAATTGCCTCTTTTCAGCCTTGAGGTTCATTATGAGTGCTAACATATTGGCGCTGTTGCTGGGGACGAGGTGACAGATATTCTCCGGGAAATATCGTTCAAGTTGCAGATCTGATTGCTGATGGTGGATAGTAGTCAAACACATATGAAGGCTGAAATCATCTACCTGACGACTCAACTGTTCGAGATCCCGAGTTTCAAAGTATTGATGGTGGCTCCACTGGCTAAATGAAGGACTCAGAGGTTACTTCTATTTGTTCAAGGTATTCATGTATCAATTTTTCTAATCTTCCTCGTTTTCCTAATCAATTACTGAAGGATGCATATATTTTGAGCAACGACCCTAAATTCAATGGGGAAGATCTGACTTTGACTCTTGTACATCTAGCAAATTTCAAAACATTTATAGAACCTCTTAGAGTAAAAAAAGAGGATGTTTTTATCATATTGTTCTATGATTTGTTTCAAGGGAAATGTAGACAATGGATCAAAAGTTTTCCAATCAGATCTATTAAGTCATTTGTAGATTTTTGGCATATCTTTCTTGAAACATGGATGGAGAAAGAGGAAGAATTTGAAATAGAGGTGGCCTCTATTCAAGGCTTTAGAGAATGGGAGGATATGTGCACGGATGATGAGGTAGATGAGAACTTTGCTTCATCTCTTTCTTCTTATTTGAAGTCCTGTCAATGTAGCCATGAAGTTAAGCTCAATCTTTTGCAAGAGTTTGCCATCAAAATTGAAGGAGATCTAACTGAATTGGGGACCCAAATACAATCCCAGGATCTAGATTGTCAAGTCCTATTCTTTGGGGACCTTTTCCAGTAGAGGGAAAGAAAGGTAAGGCTACCCTTGGATGTTTGCATTAATAATTTGCAGCTGGAAGCATGTATTGAGGAGTTGGGGCAGAAAACAGAGTCTGGTTTCTTTGATCCTATTGCGGCATATATGAAAAAAAATTTCAGTTTGAATAACAAGCCAAATTTCCTTTTACACAGCCACACTCATTTTGTGCATGTATTTTTGTCAGCATTTCTAATTGTGTCCTGGTTCAAGCACTTCCAAAACACATCCTTGTCATAGTTACTTGATTGGTTGGTTTGGCATTATAACATTACTTGATCTATCAATTTTGCATCAGAGTAGGGTAGATTTGTAAATAAATAAGTTGCCCAAGGCAACATTTCAGTTTCCAGTATTTGTTTATGTACATATTGTAGTATGTATATGTTTTTGGATTGGTATGAGTTTTTTGGGTTTACAGATGTTTGTGATCGTATTTACCAATGGATGAGGCACTTGGTCTATAGTGTTCTTGACACCTCCAAGGAGCTGCCATCCCCAATAAGGCCAATGCTAGTTCCAGTCTCCGCAGCCTGTTACCAGGGATCAAAATGAGCTCTTACTATGTCTGGTTTTCAGAGATGTCTTGCACATTATTTTCAGTGAAAATCATATCCTAAGTATTTCCATCAAAAGGAGCTCAGAAAAATATTTCCAATAGTATATCGCACTGCTGTAACCGGTTTCTGGATCAGAAGATATGATTGAAATGAATGATTGATTCTTGGTTATGCATGTTTTGAGGTTAGTTGCTGCACATAGGGACAAGTTTACAACAAAATAAGTTTGGACATGAATTTCATAGAAGTGAAAGAGTTTTTGTCCATCACATACCAAATAACAAAACCCTCCTTCAGTATATGCACAAGTGTTACTATGTGGGAGATATGCAGTGATATTTGAAGCCTACATTAAAATAAAACAAATTTTGCAGTTATTTTACTGTTTTAGTCATTTTAGTGTGGTGCCATTTTACAACAGATGGAAAGTAATTGTGAGAAACCCAAAGCATTTTTTGTTAACCACGATTCATTTAACAAAAACCTCTTTCAGTTTATTCACAGGTGTCATGAATTGGAATATTTGACTAGATCTTTACAGCTTATTTTTACAGATTTAAATTTTTAATGATTTTCTGTTTTAGAGATGATTTTGTGGCATAGATTCCCGAGCAACTGGAAACGAATTTCCAAAATTTCAAAGATTTTTTTCTCCAAAATTACCTTATCTACAAAAACCTCTTTCACTTTTGTAACAGGTGCCATGGTTCAAGAGATACGAGTTCATATTTGACACCTAATTTCAGAAATTAGGTCCAAATTTAATGTAACTGATTCTATTTTGAAGAAGATCGTTGAGCTCAATTCCCTTAGTACAGGGATGAGAAAATTGTATATATTTTATGAATTTCAAAGTGTAAGGGTTGGATTTTGGCAGTAGAGAGGGGCTACTTCGGATTTTGTAAAGTGTTTCTTGAATATTATTTTAATGAAGCAGTTTTTGCCCTTTAGATCTGGGATTCATTATGGTGTTTAATGTGTAGCATGTTTTTCTTGTAAATTCATTTCCATGCTTTTTTGCTTCTACTAATTTTATTACAACATTCTCTAAGGGAAGTGTTAGGAATTCATCCATGCATGATTCTCCTTTCATAATGATTATGTTGTTTAATGTAGTGGTTATCTTTTCAAAATTCATCCTCTGTTAGATGCTTTGTTGAGTAATCCTGTGTTTCTCTTTCTCCTAAAATTGCCACTGTAGATCCATCCCCTGATTGATGCCTATAGGGCAGTAGGCCTTCTCCTCTTTTCTTCTCTCATTTGCAATCTTTTATTTGGCTGAACATTACACTTACTTTGCCCCAAGTTTTCCGGTGGAAACTAGTTTTGAATCCATAGCCCAATGGTCCCGTCTCTTATTGTTTTTGACCCACAACTTTTGAATCAAATCCTCACACATCACAGCTACCCTAAGATTCACTTATTGTAGAAACATTTTGTTGGCAAAAGGAGAGCCCTCTCTGGTCTAGTAGGGCTAGATGCCAGATCGAAAGCTTGGTCTATGGTTACCTCGAAATTGCCTCTTTTCAGCCTTGAGGTTGATTATGAGTGCTAACAGAAGTTTCAAAGGTCAAATGGGTACTTCCTCATTTTTTTAGCTTCGACATCTGCTTGCTTGATGCTCTAGTTCTTGTATAACCCAATCCACAATGGAAGAGTGGGCCAAGGTGCCTTCTTCTTATGTTGCAGCCTAGCTATTAATCCTGCTGAGATATGATACGCTACTTCCTGCATGACAAGCACATCCATAGAAAACTTTGGTAGAACATGCAGAGGTTTCTCCACATTGAACACTCAGATGAACATGTCGTCTGGTGAGGCATACCAATATGAAATGCCTAACAATGCCTTCGTCGCTTCTCCTGACATGCAGGGTGGATCCTATTTGAATATCAACCTATACACTGGGGTGAGAAGATGGTCGAACAGTCGTTTGATCACTCCTCTGAAGCTGCACATAGAGAATAGCTTGAAATATGTGCTCACAATAGTCTCCGTCAGTGACCATGCCCACTCTAAGCCTAAGAACTCATGTTGGGCACAAACTACATCTAGAATGTAGGTGAACATGTAAATCTCTACATGCATGCCTTCGGGTGACTATCAAGCCTTCGTGACTTGCTCCTTCAGCTGATGAGCCAGTATGCTGGACCAATTGCACGATATTCCTTCTCTAGCTAGTTGGTCCAGTGCAACCACCCAACTCTGAGGGAAGGTCTCAGTGCTCACTTGGCTACTCAGTTGAGATGAAAATATGACCAAGTATTGGTATGCCTTCCTCAATATCTTCATCTTATAGATCCAATTAGGGGTCATATCAAAACGAGCCAGACCCTTTACCCAATCCTTCGAATATCTTTGGAGTGGCCTCTGTTGTTGGGTAAGATGAACAGAGGGGTCATGACAGTCATGCGGTCGTCCATTTGATACTTCTCATCATAATCTTGTGCCCAGAAGGTTGCAAGCTTCATCCCACTGACACTACTCAAGGTCATCGTCTCGGGGTCAATGTGAGAGATGATCTAGTGAATCATATCCGCACATGGGAAAGCGGGGTATCTGCATGCAATCCGGTATAGGCCGGACTTATGAATGTTCACGTACACTTGACGGTCTTCAAGGTCTTCCCCAAAAGTACCTGTGAATGTTTCATTCACCTCTTTCCACTTTAGTTTGATGTCCTTGTCTAGATATAGCTTCGTATCTTCGTAGATAGGCATGCTAGAGCACACCTGTTCAGCCACTGTTCCAGCTGCAACACCATCAGTGTCTTGGGATTCTGTTCTCTTAAAAGCCATTGAGACAGATGAACGCCTGAAAGATTTGGAAACAAGCAGCATGCATGGCAAGAAATATTTCAATGAAAACAAACCAAATCTGGGGAAGGACACAACACATACCTAGGGAACTGATGAGCAAGATTGTGCAAATTTCACTAGGAGTCTGAGTGACTTGCTTCTAGGACTATGCAAAAGGTAGTCTGGACTGACTGGGAGGCTGGACTAGCTGTTGGATCTGTGAAATACGCAATCCAATTGGGTAGTTGGCTACTAGGATTGCACAATGTGTGATTCTAGCCAAGAAAGACTGCTGGCCCAGGGATAGATTTGCGTAAATTTTTGGGTGAAGCAACCACTGACCTCCATAAATGCACAATTCAATCCAAGAGGCTAGTTCTAGGCCAGAATGTGCAATGTAGCCTTGGTGGGGGCCAAGGTTGGCTCGACTCACCGACGGGAAACTGAAAGCAAGTCAATGAAATGCATGGTGACACTAAGTGATAGAGAAAGTGATAAACAATGCACGTAAAACATGAATGGAAGATTGAGCAAACAGATCAATGTGCATGTGGGTGAGGTCATTCGCTAGTTGAGTGAACTTCCATGCAAAACAGTTTCATGCATGCGATAGCAATGAGATAGCAAGGAAAATTGAAACAGAGATGGGATAAGCTAGAATATATGTAAATGACAACAGGCATTCAAAGAAATCAAGCAAACAACACTCACACAAGAGAATACAAGAAAAAGCGATAGAAATGTTGAAAAAGACAAGTTGAAGCCACTTACCCATGAATAGCTGAGCTGAATGTGTGGAAGGGTCCTAGATGTGTTATGGGATGTCATAGATCCAAGATCGATGTGAATGAATGAGATTTTATGCGTCGAATAAATAAGTTTGTTCTTACGATGTGCATGCCACAAATCTAGGAAAAAGCAACACTTGGAGGGTAACTTCTAAAACAAACTTGCATGTAACCGTCAGCTAATAAAAATAGCTCCCTGAATCATGGGATGACTTTTTCATGTTGTCTCTTTCTATTCTTGGAAGATCAAGTCATGCATGCATGCAAGTCAAGTTTCCTCGGTCCTGGGTGGAACTAGTCAACCGGACTGTCCATGCATGCCAGTGCTCAACTGCTTGGGAAAAATGTGCATTCTTGACTATAAGCTGGGTTAATTGCCTATGGGGATTGTCCATTTTATGAGCAGAGAAAATGACTACTGCCCAGATTTGAACAAATCCTAAGCTAAATAGCTTGTTGATGGGAAAATTGCGCAAATCCTGCTGGGAGGGTCGACTGATAGGATTGCGCAATCCTGGAGCCCAACAGGTTGTCAGAGGTAATTGTGTAATTCTTTGGGAGAAGGCCAGTTGCCCTCCAAAAATGCGCAAATTTCACTGGGAATTTGCTGAACTTGTAGCTGGACCAATTTTGGGTAAGTAGCCTATGAGGGGAATGGATCGAGTGTGATTGACAAGTTGCCTTTGTGCGAGGAAAAAATTGAAGCTTGAGTACTTGACAAAGCGAGAGAAAGTGTTGCGTAAGGTTGGTAGGGGAGGCTCTAAAATAGGCTAAGGAAAAATTTTGGAGGGTGGTTGTAGCTGCTACAATAGGGTCATAAGTATATTATTGTAGCAATGGACTAATTTACCAAGTGGGCCGAAGCTATACCTACTATAGTGAATGATGGTGAAACAACAACCCTGTTTATTTTCAACCAAGTCATTTTTCATTTCAATATACCAAATGAGATTATCAATGACCATGGTAGTCATTTCCAGAACAAATTGATGGCTGAATTGGCTCTCAGGTTTGATTTCTAGCAAGAGCATTCATCTCCTTACTATCCTTAGGCCAATCATCAGGTGGAAGCCATGAATAAATCAATGAAAGTTATCCTGCAAAGGACATTTAACAAGGCTCGATCTAATTGGCATATCATGTTATATCCTATGCTTTGGGCATACCGGATTTCGGTTAAGACCACTATGGGTTTCACTCCTTTTCAACTAGTTTATGGTTTGGAATCGATATTCCCTGTGGAATGTGAAATTCCTTTTCTTAATTTAGTTGTCAAACTCCTTCCAGACACTTCTAGTCTTGAAGAATGCCTCATTCATTTGGAACATCTTGATGAGCAGCATCGAGATGCTGCCACCATTAATGAAGCTCATAAAAAGAGAGTGAAAGTTCAATATGATAAGGTTCTGCATCCTAGGGTTTTCTCTGAAGTGACCTTGTCCTGGTCTATGACTAGGAAAAAGACACCTTGGGGGCAGGTAAGTTTAAACCCATGTGGTACAATCCTTTTGTCGTTAAAACGGTCTTAAAAAAGGGAGCTTACAAATTGGTTGATTTTGATGGAAACGAGTTGTCGAAGCCTAGAAATGGGTTTTATCTTAAAAATTATTATACTTAGGTTTCTGCCTAACATTTTCTTGGTTGTAGATATTTTATATATTTGTGCATATCTTTCTATATGATTCATAGCGATATTGATATTTTTTATTTTATTTGGCAAGTATCGATGGATGATTTGGTATATCTAGGGTTCCCCAATGGTATTAGTCAACATACCCAGAATTTGGCTTTTGCAGCTTCGACAATTTACTATCCATCCAGTTAGTTGTTGGTTTCAAGAGGCATATGTATTGGCCTTTCTTCAAATAATGTTGTTGAATATACTGTTATGGTTAACCTACTATCTGAAGCAATGTCTCTTGGTATTGATTCATTAGTAGTATACTTGGATTCACAACTAGTGGTTTCTCAGTTAAACAACATCTATTGTGTGAGAGATCCTTATTTATATCGCCAATTTATGAGAGTGCGTTTATTACAAAGAACATTTAATTTTTGACATTCATTTATATTCCATGATCAGAAAATTCATTTGTTGATTCCATAGTCAATTATGCATTAGATTGGCATATTAATCATTCATCACATTAAAAATAAAAAATAATCAAACATCATCTGTATATATGATCATCACATTATGAAACCATCTATATATAGATAGAAGTTTTTGTTCAAAATGTTATACAAAATTAGGGCTTAAGCCCAATCATGCCTATCAAAATATGGACATCTCTAAGCCATATCTATGGGTCTAGCCTTGGATGTGCATCTCAGAAGAATTCGATGGAATTAGCCACCCGTCGGAAGAGCCGCACCCAATATCGTGGTACTCCTACCACGCATCTCTACATAGCCTCTGGTAGATCCTCTATCACTGTGATAGGTACCTAGTGAGTTAACCTCTCCAAGTTCCTCTTTACAGTATGGAGGAGTCTCTCAGTCTCAACTGTGGCACTCTCTGCATCTCTTCCATGATGCCTATGCCTGGGTAGACCCTCATGTCTTACTGGTCCCACATCTGCATCATCGTCAAATAATTTTGTAAAAATCTTTGTCTCATAAAAAAGAAATTCAATTCATAATTCTTTGAAATCAAAAAAATCAAATAACTTTAAAAAAAATAAAAATATTTTTACCTACGGCACCCCATGTAGCATCTAGTGGAAGCACTAGATCTAGATCCCCTCTGAATTCCATAACTGCATAGGGGTAGTCCTCGATGGAAATGACTTGTTGTTCCCACCAAAGGAAAAAATCGTCATCAAAATTTGTTCTAGGGACTTGTTGATGGTGTTGGACCCACCAATATGTCAAGGAGATGTCCTCAGTAAGAAGTCCCAATTAGAACTCAGACTGTTTGGTGTAGGATTCCCAGCAATGGGTCATAAGGTAATGCCTTGACCGCGACATCGCACAGAGGCAAGTAAGATAACTCTGTCAATAACAAGGGTGTGACTAATGCAGTGAGTCAAGGAATGAGTATGAGAGGTTCCAACACTTCAAAGGGGCAGGAAGGTGAAGGTCAGTTCTAGGTTGAAAGGGATCAGTCCCAACTCGGCTAGGAACACACAACACAAAGGACATGCACAACTTCTGGCAGAGCAGTCAACACGGATGAGGTAGTCCCAACATAAAAGGTAAGATCACATGAATAGCACTCATGGATTAGTCTGATATGAGTGTGACGGTTGATATAACAAGGTTTAGAGAAAGGTCTATCTGGTGTCCGACATGTTATCACTCCTCCGGATCTCCAAGGTTGAGGAGGAGTCCAGTTGAGGTAACCACAGACCAATCTTTTAGCTTGGTAGCTAGCCTTACCAAGCCAGAGAGGGCTCTCTCCAAAGGATCACAGCCAGGAGGGATGGATAGATTATGGTTTTAGGATAGATGTAAAGTGAAAAGGGTTGTCTGATTTGATTTTTGGTTGGGTAGTCACAAGGATGAGTGATTTAGGTCAGAGGGACTAGGTCAGGGCAAATGAGATATGATTGTATACATTTAAAGGGGCAAGGTACGTATGGAGCTTAACACTAAAAGGTGGTTTGATGAGATGGTTTAAGACTGATGAGGAGTTAGGAAGATCATAAGAGATGTATTCATCCTAAACTGATGAAAAATTGGACAAAGTATGATAAATTTCCAAAACAAAGCATGAGAAAGCATGTATTATGCATATCAACTTGAAAATTACCATATAACAGACATGAAATGGTTTATGAACTGATAAAACATTCATACAAATGATCACAAAGAAGAAATTATGGTAATCATTCATACCACATGTATCCCAGAAAATTAGTTGTAACTCATCTATTTAAATTGGCCAAAATCTGATACAATAGTCTTTGATCACTAATATAGCATCCCACTGAATCCAACTTGTAAAATGACTAAGAAAATACATAATATAGGCCTAAAACCAACTCATCCTAGGCTCAGGGGTCTAATCCATGAGAGGAGCAGCAATAAGAAAGGTTGAACTGATAGTTGGAGTGTAGGGTGGTCAAAGTGACTCATCCCTCACTCTAGCAAACTGATTCATTACATGCCACATAGGCCATCTAACTGATGTATCTACCCTAGATAAGTAAAAACATAATAATTACATCATCTAGATCAATTACACAGGTAAAACTTCAATTTCCCATAGGTAAAAGTCAACTTGGAGTGAAACAGTGAAAATTGTGGAAGACTGGCAAACGCGCAACGACCTGGTTAAACCTGTAGCGACTGTGGTCAAACGTGAAACGTCCTCTTCAAAATAACTTTTGACCACATTATCGATGTCCAAATCTAGCCCAAGATAGCTCATTGGAAATCTTATCCTGTCTAGTGTCCACAAGTGTCCTTGGTGTTCAAAATGGGCTTGATTTTCCCCTCGAAAATTTCAATCTCCCAAGACTACTCAAATGCGCCGCTACTAGGCCACAAAAGAGGCAGAAAGGTGATTTTTTGCATGGTCAAGGCCTCAATTTTTGCATGAGCTCTTTGAGTTTGGCCCTTGCAATTTTGTCTCTCATGGCATAGTGCTTTGCCATCTTTCTTTGAATATCATTGTCCTTCTTGGCCTTGTCTAGGAGGTCCTCCAAATGACCGTTCACCCTCTCTTGCCAATATTCTTAGTTTTCTTTTACCATCTTAGAAAATTTCTCATTCAAGGTGAGATGATTGGATAGTTCTTCCTCCCTCCTCCTTTCTTGATCCAAAGCTCTCTTTAGGCCTCTAGTCCTTGGCCTTCTTCTTGGCACCTATTCATCAAGTGGCTCACCATACTACCCATATTCCTCATCAAGTAAGGCCTTTGCCTTTTCAACCTCTCTCTTTTCCTTTCTGAGATGAATATCCATGAGCTCACGTTTGACCTCAAACTGCCCGTTTTCCTACTTATAGTACGAAATGATCCATTTGGCCCCTTGCAAGTTGACCTCAAGCTCACCTATGAGTGCATTCTTCTCCTTGATGACAATAACTGTGCTTTGACTATCATCATGCTCATCTGAGTCAACTGACTAAAAATCATGCTCTATCTTATGGAGGTCTTCATCCTGCTACTGGATCTCCACCTCTACAACTTTTTCCTTACCTTTATGTACCTTCTTTGTTGATGAAGAAGGCAAGGTCCCTCCAACAATTAGTGGGGCAAACACTTGCCTATGCCCTCTCTGATAGGTATGTGCCAAGGTACCTAAACCATCCCTTTTGGGCTTGTTTCTCTCACCATGATCAGTATGCTCCTCCCCAGTGCCTTCATCTCTACTAGGTGAATGAATAGGCTCATGAAATGGTGATGATGGAGGTGATGGTGTGGCTAACTCATCAAATGAAGATGAATTATGTATGGACTGAGGTGGAGGAATGGAGGTGGATGGATGAGAGGATGAAGGTGCCTCTTGGCCATACTGAATAGGTGGGACTGTGAAAATCTCATTGGATATGAAAGTGTCCCATGTATTGTTGAGTTGATCAAGGCGGTATAGGGCTATCATCTTGATGAGAGAATGGGGAAATACGCTATGCATTTGATGATCATGATCTTTCCTTCGACCAATGTATGACATATTTTCAATATCCCGGTAAAGATAATAGGGTATATTGAGCATTCTGACTCTTGTAAAATGCATGAGTAACTGAATATGATAGGAATAGAGCCTAGAAAACCGGCCCTCACATGTAAAGTACTTCATGATGATTTTCATCATACGAACATATCTGTCTAGGAGGTAAGAAAAAGGAAAAATCCTCCTTCTTTCATTCTTGTGGCTGGTTTTAAGATATGGCTCATGGTAGCAATAATCCAAATTTTCCTATTTAAACTATTTTTCCCCAACATTTGGGATGCCGATAGTAGCTGATGTGATAGCAGAAGATATGGTAAAGGTGACTCCGACAAGGGTTGCTTGGTTGTCATGGAGGTTGATGATGAATTTTCTGGTCGATTCAGAATGATGTTGAGTCATTTCCACCTTCTCACAAAACTAAAAACAACCCATATGTTTGAAGATTGTGACAGTGATGGGAGATTCCATGAGCTCTCTAGTGTTGGTTGGCTCATATCTGATGATTTTCCCTCCTTTTTATATTTCCTCCTTTGTTGTTTTTCTTCATCACTCTGACTTTTGTGTTATTCTTCTGCCATGATTTGTTGCTATCAAAACCCTAGGGAAATGGTAGAATGGACTGTGGGTATGGAAAATGTGGAATGATATGAGGAGAGATGATGAGGAGGAGATGGGGATGTGTGTAACAAGGGAGGTGATAGGGGATAGTTTTTAAGTGAGGGAGAATAGTGATGAAAGCTAGGAAATGTGATTTGAGATGGTGGGAATGTATGACTAGGTTTTGATCTTACGAATAACAACAAACAACTTAAACCCTATGTAGGTGAATAATGGAGAGAATGAGTGATTAATTGTTCCACCAACCTAACCTGCTGAAGTAAATGATGATCAACTTGGAAACTTGGTGGCAATGGAGGGTTTCTAGGACATTTTGGTTCCTTCTAGGAGAATGCGCAATGACTTGGTCGAGCGTGCAACGACCTTTAAAGGAATGCAACGCTGTTGTAAATAACACTAGGATCTAAGGAAAATGCATAGCGACTAGGCTAAATGAGCATCGACCCTGCTAAATGCGTCCTCTTGCTTTGTTTTTCCCAATTTCGCCTTAAAATCGCCATTTTTTTTTTTTTTGAGGAATTTTGAGAGTGCTAGAGTGAAAATGAGGCTTCATGAGTGTCTTGATAGGCTTTATACTTAAATGGAATTTAATTTATGAGTTTGCATACCCACTTTCTAATTTTTCTTTGCATTTCCAAATTTTCATATTAATGCTTTTTGACTTTTTGACCTTTTTGCTCTTGACAGGTGGATGATGCTTTGGCAATCCTGATTTTGACTTTTGCTTGGGATGATTTTGGCAATAGACTTGAGTATGGAGCTAAAATTAACTTATTACATATAATAAACATAAAATTATATAAACAAAAATAAAATTATTACATCTGTTTGAGGTTTTCATTTACAAACTTGGAATAAAATCCCTTCTTGAAATCAAATTTAGGGATTTCAGTAACCATGGTTACATGCTTTGGAAAGCTTTATTTAACTGAGAAAGACATTATTTGCTTGACTCTCATAGTTTTCTGGCATTATGCAATGGGTTGGAGTTTTATTGGCACCTTGAAAAACCCTAAAAGACCTAATGAAACCTTGAGAAACCCTAAAAGACCTAATGAAACCTTGAAAAACCTTAAAAGACCTAATGAGACATTGAAGGACTAAATTTCAAGATGACATGACTGATGTGATGGCATGATGTCATTAACTTTATGGACAATGGATATTCAACAAGGTTGAAATGAGTCCGCAAGGGGTAAATTTCTAAAAAGAGTAAAGGAAACCCTAATTCAACCTTTAGTGACCAAATTTTTGCATGACGAGCTAGTGGAATGACAAAAATTTCATAATGGGACCCTAATATGATATGAAAAGAGGATTTTTGATCATTTATGGCAGTATGCAAATACTGACACTAACATTAGCCTTATTGGGGATGGCAGCTCCTTGGAGGTTTCAAGAACACCATAGACAAAGTGCCTAACCATGTGGGCCAATATGGTCAAAATCTTAACTGAAATGCATGACTAAACACTGACAACTCAAATGACACAAACTAACTTGAAACTGACTTGAAATTGACTGAAAAAATAACTCAAGACTTACTTAACTGAAACAAGTACTTACAAAGCTTATTAATGGTAGCAGACCATCGATATTTGAGGGCTTCAAATCCTTATGAAAACCACCTGCCTACTGAAGAAATATGTACAATCATGTGAAGTGAGCCTTCCAATGTAACCAATCTAGCAGATGGCTACTTACTGAAATTCTTCTCTCACTTTCCTTGAGCAGGCAGAATGATGGACATGTAGGAAATTCACAATAACAACTAAAACCAAGGCTTATGCTAACAAACCAAACAACAGTCATCTTCTCCAATGCTTGCAAAATACTGTCGAAGGGATCTTGAAAATCCTAAAGCATTACCTTGTCTTGAGATCCAGTAGCAAAAATACAAGTACTCCATTCATTCTGATCTGAAAGAATAGTTGGTTGTTGATTGATAGGAAGGCATAGAGAAGTATAACCTTCTTCTATCTGAGTGTTGGTTGTAAATTCCTCGAGCATGAGAAATTTTGACTTGATTTCTGGCATACTGTCTCTCTCAGGCTCATACTCCTCAAATTCATAGTCTAAGTCATTCTTAAACAGAAAACATTCTTCAAGATTATCAACCATGACAACCCTATCATCTTCATGAAAGAAAAAAATATCTGTTTTATGATCTATAAATCTAATTTCAAGGCTCTCCTCAATTTCAAAAGTGGAAGAAGCTTCACTAACACCTTCTTGACTATGTGAAAAATGCAAACCTGAATTATCTTGGGCTGTAACATGACTTTTCAAGAGTTGATCTATCTCATCTTTAGACATAGGAGATAGTACTTTTTGTTTTCTTTTGCTAAAATAGTATTTGTCTTCTTTCCCTCCTAAATTTTGACAAGGATGTTGAATATCTTTATTAATTTCAAGCAAAGGAGTATATAAATT
The DNA here is from genome assembly GCA_000404065.3 of Pinus taeda. Classification (NCBI taxonomy): domain Eukaryota; kingdom Viridiplantae; phylum Streptophyta; class Pinopsida; order Pinales; family Pinaceae; genus Pinus; species Pinus taeda. The sequence goes on from APFE030559939.1 coordinate 48,160, forward strand.
TTCATCAGACTACTGATTCATTTCATGTGATTCCTTTTGACTATCAAGATGAAAAATTCCTTCATCTTCAAGCAAAGGGGAAGCTACTGTATGCTGACTATGATCTTGTGTATCAAAGTGATTGGCTTCTTCAGACTATTGTTGAAGGGAAAAATAAAAGAAGGCTTCAATGATTTCTTCATCATCCATACATTCGATATCATCAATACTTTCAAGATATGCAATGAAACCTTCACTATAATCACAACAACTTTGTAAAGAAAGATAAGACTTCACATAATGGTGGGAGCACAAATTATGAAAATATTTTAGAGAACATAAGCTTCCTTTTGGTAACCCTTCATACCATACCCTAGCTTTATCTTCAAGGGTAGTGATAAATAGCTTCATGAGAGAGTCCTCAGGAAACTATAATCTTAGTCTACATACATGTACATGAAACCTTACTAAATGTAAAGTAGCATCATCTTCTTGTTCATTTTTAAATATAGGAAGATTTGTAAACCAATCAACATGAGGCATAGGATTTGGAAATCCAGGGCTTTGATATCACTACATAGGATCATACCTTTTATTTCTTCTTGCAACATAACTCATCTTGACCAAAATGAAGTCACCAAGAAGGTTTTCAAACTACTGGTTCTTGAAAAGTAGAGTCGACATGAAGTGTTGATTTTCTAGATCTTTCAGTCAATGGAGTCACCAGGTGAATAGTACAACCTTCCTATGTGTCCAAATGATGTTCACCATCAACAATTAGATCTAAATCATTCTCATTCTTTCCCAGAGAATATAGATCTTTCACTCCCCGGCAATGGTGCTAATATGTTATCACTCCTCTAGATCTCAAAGGCTGAGGAGGAGTCTAGCTGAGGTAACCACAAACTAATCTTTTAGCTTGGTAGCTAGCCCTACCAAGCCAGAGAGGGCTCTTTCCAAAGGATCACAAATAGGAGGGCTGGATAGATTATGGTTTTAGGCTATATGTAAAGTGAAAAGGGTTGTTTGATTTGATTTTTGGTTGGGTAGTCACAAGGATGAATGATTTAGGTGAGAGGGACTAGGTCAGGGCAAATGAGATATGATTGTAGACATTCAAAGGGGAATGGTAGGTATGAAGCTTAAAACTTAAAAGGTGATTTGATGATATGGTTTAAGACTCATGAGGAGTTGGGAAGTGCATAAGAGATGTATTCGTCCTAAACTGAAGAAAAATGAACAAAGTATAATAAATTTCCCAAAACAGAGCATGAGCAAGCATGTATTCTGCCTATCAACTTGAAAATTACCATATAACAGACATGAAATTGTTTATGAACTGATAAAACATTCATACAAATGATCATCAAGAAGAAACTATGCTAATCATTCATACCACATGTATCCCAGAAAAATAGCTGCAACTCATCTATTGAAACTGGCCAAAATTTGATACAATAGTCTTTGATCACTAGTATAGCATCGCACAGTATCAAACCTAGAAAATGACTAAGAAAATACATAATATATGGCTAAAACCAACTCATCCTAGGCTCAGGGGTCAAATCCATGAGAGGAGGAGAAGTTGCGAGAAAGGTTGAACTGATAGCTAGAGTGTAGGGTGGTCAAAGTGACTCATCCCTCACTCTAGCAAACCCATTCATTACATGCCACATAGGCCATCTAACTGATGTATATACCCTAGATAAAATTAAAAACATAAGAATTAAATCATATAGATCAATTACATAGGTAAAACTTGAATTTCCCATAGGTAAAATTCAACTTGGAGTGAAACAGTGAAATTTATGGAAAATTGTCAAAAGCGCAGCGACTTGGTTTAACGCGCAACAACCCTGGTCAAACGTGCAGCGTCCTCTTCAAGCTGACTTTTGACTGCCTTCCCGATGTACAAATCTATCCCAGGATAGCTCATTGAAAACATTATCCTATCTATCTTGCAAAACTTCCATTTCTTTTAAAAATGGGCTTGATTTTACCCTCCAAAATTGAAATCTCCCAAGACTACTCAAACGCGCAACGACTACGACAGAAAAGAGGCAGAAATGTGATTTTTTGGTAGTTTTTAACCCTTGTGGCTGACCATTTTTTCTCCAAATGCTTAGAAAAAGTACAGGGTGCATGTCCTCATCATTCGGAATCCAAAAATAGAGACCCTTTACTCATTGGATGCTCCAAAAAAGAGTGCAACATCCAAGGTGTTGTGCGTTTGACCATGCTGAATGTGCCAAAAATTCTCAAAAAACATAACAAAACATATCTTGCCAAAATTGTTCAAAAATGGCCAAAATTGGTGAGCTGACAGCTGGCGATATGTTTGAGGCATGGAGTGATGCCTCGACAAGAATATCCAACCTCTTTTTCTCCTCTTGCTTGGTCAAGGCCTCAATTTGTGCATGAGCTCTTTTGAGCTTAGCCCTTGCAATTTTGTCTCTCATGGCATAGTGCTTCACCATATTTCCTTGAATATCATTGTCCTTCTTTGCCTTGTCTAGGAGGTCCTCCAGATGAACGTTCACCCTCTCAAGCCAATATTCTCAGTTTTCATTTACATCTTGGTATATTGTTCATTCAAGGTGAGTTGATTGGCTAGTTATTCCTCCCTTTTCCTTTCTTGCTCTAAAGCTCTCTTTACGCCTCTAGTCCTTGGCCTTCTTCTTGGCACCTATTCATCAAGTGTCTCACCATACTGCCCATATGCCTCATCAAGTAAGGCCTTTGCCTTTTCAACCTCTCTCTATTCCTTTCTAAGTTGAATCTCCATGAGCTCATGTTTGACCTCAAACTGCCTGTTTTACTGCTGATAGTAGCAAATGATCCATTTGGCCCTTTGCAAGTTGACCTCGAGCTCACCTATGAGTGAATTCTTTTCCTTGATGAGAATAATTATGCTTTGTCTATCATCATGCTCATGTAAGTCAACTAACTAAAAATCATTCTCTATCTCATGGAGGTCTTCCTCCTGTTGCTAGATCTCTGCCTCTACAACATTTTCCTTACCCTTCTATACCTACTTTGTCGATGAAGAAGGAAAGGCCCCTCCCACAATCAGTGGGGCAAACACTTGCCTATGCCCTCTCTGATAGGTATGTGCTAAGGTACCTAAACCATCCCTTTTGGGCTTGCTTCTCTCACCATGATCAATATGCTCCTACCCAGTGCCTTCATCTCTGCTAGGTGAATGAATAGGCTTATGAAATGGTGATGATGGAGGTGATGGTGTGGCTGACTCAGCAAATGAAGATGAACGATGTATGGACTGAGGTGGAGGAATAGAGGTGGATAGATGAGAGGATGAAGGTGGCTCTTGGCCATGTTGAATAGGTGGGACTGTGAAAATCTCATTGGATATTAAAGTGTCCCATGCAATGTTGAGCTAATCAAGGCGGTGTAGGACTATCATGTTGATGAGAGAATGGTGAAATATGCTATGCATTTGACGAACATGATCTTTCGTTCAGGTAATGTATGACATCTTGTCAATCCCGTAAAGATAATAGGGCAGAGTGAGCATTCTGACTCTTGTAAAATGCATGAGTAACTGAATATGATAGGAATAGAGCCTAGAAAACCGACCCTCACATGTGAAGTACTTCATGATGATTTTCATCATAGGAACATATCTTTTTAGGAGGTAAGAAAAAGGAAAAATCCTCCTTCTTTCATTCTTATGGCTGGTTTTAATATATGGCTCATAGTAGCAATAATCCAAATCTTCCTGTTTAAACCATTTTTCCCCAACATATGGGATCCCAGTAGCAGCTAATATGATAGCAGAAGATATGGTAAAGGTGACACCGACAAGGGTTGCTTGCTTGTCATGAAGGTTGATGATCAACTGTCTGGTCAATTTAGAATGATGTTGAGTCCTTTCCACCTTCTCACAAAACTCAAAACAACCCATATGTTTGAAGCTTGTGACAGTGATGGGAGATGCCATGAGCTCTCTAGTGTTGGCTGGCTCATATCTGATGATTTTCCCTCCTTTTTTATATTTCCTCCTCTATTGTTTTTCTTCCTCACTCTGACTTCTATGTTCTTCTTCTGCCATGGGTTGTCAAAACCCTAGGGAAATGGTATAATGGATTGTAAGTATGGGAAATGTGGAATGATATGAGGATAGACGATCAGGAGGAGATGGGGATGTGTGGAATGAGGGAGGTGATAGGGGATAGTTGTTAAGTGAGGGGTAGTAGTGATGAAAGCTAGGAAATGTGATTTGAGATGGTGGGAATGTATGGCTAGGTTTTGATCTTAGGAATAACAACAAACAACTTAAACCCTGTGTAGGTGAATAATGGAGGGAAGGAGTGAGTAATTTTTCCACCATCCTGACTTGCTGAACTAAATGATGATCAACTTGGAAACTCAGTGGCAATGGAGGTTTTCTAGGACATTTTGGCTCCTTCAAGGCGAACACGTAGCGACCTTGTCGAATGCGTAGTGACCTCTACTAGAACGCAGTGCCTTTGTAAATAACACTGGGATCTCTGGCAAAGGTGCAACGACCTCTACAGGAGCGCAGCGAGCAGGCTAAACGCACAGTGACCTTGCTAAACATGTTCTCTTGCTCTGTTTTTCCCAATTTCGCCTTAAAATCGCCAATTTTCTTTTGTTGAGGAGTTTTGAGAGTGCTAGAGTGAAAATGAGGCTTCATGAGTGTCTTGAGAGGCTTTATACTTGAATGGAATTTAATTTATGAGTTTGTATACCCACTTTCTAATGTTTCTTGTCATTTCCAAATTTTCATATTAATGTTTTTTTACTTTCGAACCTTTTTGCTCTTTACAGGTCGATGATGCTTTGGCAATCTTGATTTTGACTTTTGCTTGGGATGCTTTTGGCAATAAACTTGAGTATGCAGTTAAAAAGTAACTTATTACATATAATAAACATAAAATTACATAAACAAAAATAAAATTATTGCATCTATCTGAAGTTTTAATTTACAAACTTGGAATAAAATCCCTTCTTGAAATCAAATTTAGGGCTTTCAGTAACCATGGTTACATGCTTTGGAAAGCTTTATTTAACTGAGAAAGATATTATTTGCTTGACTCCCATATTTTTCTGGCATTATGCAATGGAATGGAGTTTTATTGGCACCTTGAAAAACCATAAAAGACCTAATGAAACCTTGAAAAACCCTAAAAGACCTAATTAAACCTTGAAAAACCTTAAAAGACCTAATGAGACCTTGAAGGACTGAATTTCAAGATGACATGACTGATGTGATGGCATGATGTCGTTAAATTTATGGACAATGGATATTCAACAAGGTTGAAATGAGCCAACAAAGGGTAAATTTCTAAAAAGAGTAAAGGAAACCCTAATTCAACCTTTAGTGACCAAATTTTTGCATGATAGCCTAGTGGAATGACAAAAATTTCAGAATGGGGCCCTAATATGATATGAAAAGAGGATTTTTGATCACTGATGGTAGTATGCAAATATTGACACTAACACAATAGAGCAATCAACACAGACGGTGACAACATTAACAACATATGCAACACATTAACAACAAGATCCATGTAATTGCATGTGAATCAATTCATACACAAGTACGTAAGTTAAGCAACATATATCATTAAGAAAACCGAAGCAGTCCAACTACAATAACAACATATGCATGAAAATGTCCTGGCTTTTATTATATAGAGAAGTGTAAGTAACAATCATACAATACACCATGTAAACCTGCTAGCCACATAAGTGGAACATTACAACCAAACCCGCCTACTCCTCCAAAGAGATGTACTAACTCTGTGCAGTGGAGAAGCCAAGGCATGTTACAATACTTTCCAAGCCTTCTTCAAGGTAGTCTTAGTAGAAGGTTGGCTGACCAAAAGCCTCTACAATGAGTTATGAGGGACTATTTATATAAAAGGGTCATGACTCTTCACCTACTCTATGACTATTACATCCAACTGTTGACGCTTGACTTACGCTTAACATGACTCAACATTACAATGCACATGTACTCATGTGAGATAACATGGCTTGAGAAATCCTTGCAAGACATCATTAACACTCAGTCTGTTGTGGTGAGACTAACCCTTTGACATCCTTGTGCTGGTGAAGCTGTTGAGCTAATGCCAAGCTTGGTCATCCATGATGGTGTGCATACACCTCATAGTGACATCTTGCTGAAGCAAACTCTTGTCTTTGTTGCAACTGGTGCACTGGCTCGATCTCTTCATCCAACTCATCTGCTAACATGCAAATGATATCCTTGGGTACGGTTGAACCGAAACCACACTATTTCATAGTGTCCATGCTGATCTTCAAGTGTGTGTTGGGGGTCATATGCATCAACTTGCTGAAGTGAATGTTCAGCCCCAGTTGGACTTGCTTTTTGTCTTCACCTTGGTGAGTGTGTTACATGGGTTGGATTGCATGCATGCACTCAACGACATGCATGCGATTGGATCCTTTGCATGCGATCAACACTACTCACCATGTTTGCTCTTTGTTAGCTGTTGGGATGGATCCTTAACTTGTACTAGGTCAGTTTCATCCGTGAGTGCATGTTACGCCCACTGTTGTTCATGTTCCTGCTACAACTCATTGGTATTTCTGTGCAACTTCATGTTCTTCCTGAGTTGCTGCTTCGGCACATGCAACTCCTTCTTTGTTCCATCTTCTCCCTTCACACAATCTTCATGTCACATTATCACTTCATAGCATGAGTCCCCAAAGTTTTTTCATTATCAGTGGATCTACTTGATCTTTCAACTTTTCTTTGCCTCTATGTTTTCAATAACCTTCCTCTTTCATTCATTGTGTTTGCTTCATTCACTACATTCGTTGCATTTGGTATGCTACCTGTTAGCGCTTGAAATTTCACCTCAGGCTGAGACAGGTAAACCTCAAGGCTACATTAAACCATTTAGCCTCGTAGATAGCCCTACGGGGCAGGAGAAGGCTCTCTCCAGTCTATCTCGTAAAATCTTCAATAGATGAGATGAACAATAAGGTAACACTGATATTAGGCTAGTAAACTGATCAGAAAGATTGATTTTGGGGTTTTTGGGTTTTTGGTGGCAAATTGAGGAGAGGGCAATCTTGGGTGCGGGGATGGGACACAGTTTATGTAGGGGGTTCCTTGGGGCGAGGTAGGAGACAATGTTGATGCCTTTAACTGAAGTGGATGGTCAGGAATGAAAGAAAGAGAGCTAAATAGAGCAAACAATAACTTTGAATTCTCTTTAGACAGTAGAAAACATTGAAATTAAACAAACTTAAAAGCAGAGCATGGCAAGCATGAATTCTTACTTTAAAACTTCATTTGTTTAATGTGCAGAAGTAAAGAAAGGAAATGAATCACATAACAAAGCTTACAAGAACATTGAGAAACACACCATCAACACATGAGTCCACAAGAATCCCAAAGAGGACTGCAAAACCCTGGTCTTCCTTAGCCAAAAATTGCAGAGATACAGTGAAATAATACAATGATAGCTTCTCCCTCAAGAGTCCAACCATGAAAATGAGCAAGAAAGTACATAATATAGATGATATAACCTCTTTCCATGCCTCCATGGGTCGAGCTCACTATCCTAGGAGTTGTTTCAACCACTTCTAAACTAAGCACTACAAACTAGGCAGTCAAAACAACTTGCCTCTATAAACTTGGAAACCAGTTCATTCATTTAATTTTTACCCTTTTCATGAATGAATCTTCTAGAAGAGTTACATAAGGGTAAAAGTGTCTAAAATGTACCATAATTACATCAAATAGAATCATCATTCACCTCAAAAAGTCAAACTGAGTCAAATCTGCGTTTTTTGGGCTGTACAGTGCATTTCTGGACAATTCTGCCTGACGGGTCGCGCCCCTTTGGAGCCATGTTTGGGGAACTTGAAGGTGGCCAAATTGAGCAAACATGGGCTTTTGGGAAAGGTCTGTGAATCTGCTTTCCAACCCAACTAGAAATTTTGAATTTGGAGTTCATTTGCCCTGTCAAAAATCAATTCTCCCAAGACAGCTTTCTGCAGTTCAAAAAAGTGGCAGAAAGTCAAATTTTTCATATTTTTTGACTTTCTGGAGGCCCAAAACTTCACCAAATCTCTAGTCCTTTGATGAGCATGTGTAACTTTGCATTACAAATCTGGAAATGCTGAGTTTTTCCAAAATGGAGTTGCCGGGATGAAGGGTCTCATGGGGGGTGAGACCCGTTAATGAGAAAAAACCTGTAAATTGCCAAAAAATGCCAAAATTACCCAAAATGCTCAAACTTTCTTGGGATTTGTGCTGTGGCTGAGCTAATTAGTGCTATGCTCCTTCAAGGAAGCCTCGGCCAAGATACGGAGGGGATCGGGCCTCTTTCTCCGTTTTAGTGCCTTTGCCAACCGCCTTTGAAGCACCTTCATCTGTGCTTTGCACACGTGCATCCGCGCCCAATAATGATTTTTCATGTTCCTTAGCAGTTTGTTATTTTGATTGGCCTTAGCCAATAGCCTTTTCAAATGAGCATTGTCCCAAATAAGCATAGATTCTCAATCTATGGGTCTCTAGTCACCGAGTCTCCTACGAGCCAATTCCCGGTCTTCACGAATCTTCGACAGCTCATATAGCTTGTGCTCATCCTCCAACTGTTTGTTTCGCTGCTCTAAATAGTTAATTATCCATTTTGCCATCAGCAATTTTGTGTGCAGTGACTCATTCTCGGTCCTTTGCTCTCGGATGATATACTTGAGCTCTGTGCTAGGAGAACCGGCATCAAGATCAATAACTGGATCACCTGACAATCTCTCCTCAATCATGGGCTGCTTGCCCCTCTCTGATACCTGTGCTGTTGTCGGAAACAAGGCCCCTTCCACCTGGTGTGGAGATAAAACTCGCGGTGCTGATGAAGAAGGCGAGATCCCTTCCACCTGGTGTGGAGAAAGTACTCGTCGAGCTGCTGCAAATAAGGCCCTTGGGCCTTTCTGATAGGTGACCAGAGGTGAGGAGCTGACATGTCTAGTGACAGGGATGTCATGGCGATGTGATGGTCCTCCCTCCTCGTGAAAAACCTCAGGATGTGGCGATGATGGTACTGTGAAAAACTCACGAGAGATGAACTCCTCCCATGAGATGCCCTGCTGAGTCAACTGATGCAATACTACTAGCTGAATCAAACCATAATG
>APFE030559947.1:6494-37816 GCA_000404065.3 Pinus taeda
GCCTCTTTTATTTCTTCACCCAAATTTTTCATACAATTAACAATCTCATCTACACGAAGAAAATAGTTAGCCACACTTTCATCATTGTACATTCTGATATTTTCATACTGAATTCTGAGGGTTTGAAGTTTTGCTCGTTTTACCTGATCATCTCCTTCATAGGTCAGAACAATCTTGTCCCATATTTCCTTTGCGGATTTAAACTGCGTAACCTTCACGAATTCTAATTGAGATAGACATCCTAGAAGAGTATTGACCGCCTTTGCATTTGTTTCATATTTCTTCTTCTCAGCCGGATCTGTAGGATTTGTTGATGGAAAAGCATATCCTGTGTCTATGATATCCCAGACTTTTGTACCAAGAGATTGAAGATAGGCGGTAACTCTTACCTTCCAATATACGAAGTTTGTCCCATCAAAAATCGGTGGCCTGATTGATGCTTCCCTCTCGTAGTTGCTCATAATGATAGAACTTCCTTCAAGCAATCAAGCTTCTTCAGAAGGACGTGCTACGATACCAATTGTTGGAAATAATACTAAGAGGGAGGGTGAATCAGTATTATCAAATTCTTTGCAATATATCTTCCAGATTTATACTTTAATTTATTCTTCAGATATTGATCATTAGTTTGTATGTCAGACCCATATAATAATAAGCAAGAACAAGAAAGACAGATAATCACACCAAGGAACACCAGATATAAGGTGGAAACCCAATGTGGGTGAAAACCACCTGCTGCAATATGTCTCTATCTTCTTTCAAATTAGAAACTTCTTTTACAATGATTTTGTACTGGTGCAGTCCTTTACCAGTACGCAGGCTGCAACTTGCAGAGAGCTACAACCCTCTGTCATTTTCCAGTCTCTCCTGGAAAGGAGCTACAACCCCCTTTGCTCTTCTACTTCTTTAAGGACCACATTTCATGAATTTTCAAACTGGATCCATGAACATCAAATAATCAACAAGTACATGTGAATCAACCAAACTCCTTATACAATCAACCAATGAATCACCCAACTTCTCAGAATGTTGTAAACAGAAAGTCAATACCAGTAATCTAAACCCAGAACTCTGCAGCAAATAGATAAAAAGGCAACCAACAAATACTTCAAGAAAAGTCCGCAACTTCACCAAAATAAACCTGCGGATATCCGCAGCTCTTCTGTGCCTGAACTGCGCAGATCCGCACCTGATCTTTCTTGCGCTCTACGTACCTCCGCACCTTGCCCTTCCGCTGAACTGCGTACCTCTGCTAAGATCCGCACCTTCACCGTCTACCCGACAGCGTACCTCTGCACTGATCCTTCTGTTTCTCTGCATACCCCCGCACCAACGCCTTCTGCTGTGCTGCGTACCTCCGCGCCTGCGCCTTCAACTGCGCCGCGTACCTCCGCACCTACGCCTTCTGCTGCGTTGCGTACCTCTGCACCTGTGCCTTCTACTGAGCTGCGTACCTCCGCACCTGAGCTGTGGATCACCTGTGGACCTCCAAATAGAGCCAAATTAACAGTGCTTCAATGTACCACAGACTGTCAGATCTGATCACGTGCCCAAAAGATCACGACCTATCAACAGATCTGCCTTTCACTTTATAGATTTCACCTTGATTTAGATCTAGCTTTTAAACCAATTACCCAGAATTTCAGATCTTAAGATATTCAAATTTCACAAGTATCTAGCCAAGAGAAGCCCTTATTCAAACCATGGGACAAAACCATTGACAACCAATACAAGGGATCCAAACCGGGGTTCAATAATTTAGATCCTATACCACAGACCAAAACCATAGGATCATGAACGTTGGGCTAAATACCAAGGGCCAAACATAAGAATTCCCACGTGTGCGTGCTTCTTTGCATTGGAGTGAGTGAACTGGGGTCCGCACCTTCTGAACGGAGAACCTGCGGGTATGTCCGCACTACTTGGTCGGCGTACCTGCGGGTCCGCAGCTTCTCTTAGGATCACCTGCGGGTATCTCATTTTCCATGATTTTGAGTTCCTGAACTGAGATCTTCCACTTGAGTGAGTTGCCATCAAGTACAACACCTGTGCCATAGTACCAAACCAGAGTCATAATGCCAACATAAAAGACATGCCTAGTCACGAAAGGACACCTGCTTAGGTATATATATGCAGGTCCTCATTGTAACATCCATCACTAATACATTTTTATATATAATAAATTATTATTTCAAAATACCTCTTGTGTATTTTTACATTCAAGCCAACAAGCTATCAATTTTTATGCTTTAGTAAATTCGAGCTAGTGGGCTTGGAGTTCATTCATGCGTGTGTGATTGCTAAATTTTAGCAATATAGCTCATTTATTTTTAGTTGTATTCAGTTAAATGACATCTAACTATTGATAGAGTTAATTGAAGGTCAGTTATGCATTGGGACAATAGTCTAACTCATATATTTTCCAGTTAACTGATCAATCAAACCAAAATAGCTAATGCATGCATGGAATTTGAATTGCTCAGCTGAAGTGGAGATGACAAGGTAGTGTAACATGAGTTGTATACTCGTTTGAGTGTACATTTGTTGCATGAAGTCAGAAGATTAATCATTGGGAATTGTGCAAAAAACAGGAGGAAATTCCTATCTCTTAAGAGCTAATTTCTTCAAGGATTGTGCAAGGAAATAGGAGTCTAGATGAGTAGATAATTGTCTAAGATTGACTTGAGTTTCCCATTCAACAAAGAAAACATTTATTCTTTTGCAGGTTGTGCTCAGAGATGGAGAAAGCAATTGTAATAGCTTCTTTATTCAATTGATTAATGCAATATTTGTTGAGGACACTGGCTAGAGATTGGAGTCGAGCGGGAGCTAGGGTTTGAAGAAAACATGCTCAACCTGTGAGAAGAATACCAAAATCTGGAGGAGGACAGTGCTAGGGTCGCAGAACTTCGTAGAAGAGGGCAGGTTCTGACCCAACAAATAAAAATCGTGAAGTCCAATGGGATCCCATCTTACAAACAAGTAATGATGCAAAAAGATAAAGCCCCATTGGACAGGGTGCAGATCTCAGGATCTGAAAAGATAGGAAAGGAGAAATCGAGCAATAAAGGGAAGCTAAACGAGGAGGCCAGAAACACCCAGAGGTGAAAGGAAATCAATGGAAACAACAACACAATAGGCAGAGACAGGAAAAACCCTTTTCCAGAACAGATACCACAAGAGAAGGAGCCTGAGGACAAGATAATAGGAAACGTGAAAGATCAGAACCAGTCTGGAACAGAACAGGAAGGAACAACCACAGGCACCAGAAAGAAAGAGAATCAGGGGCATTACAAGCCTAAAACAACTAAAAACTTGCGGGTAATTATCTCTAACCCAGAACTACAGGCTTACCATGAACACATGGTGGAACACGTAGTGATCTACAATTTTATGGGTTTCTGGCCAATAGAATGAGCCCTATGCTTGTGGATCAAGCAACAATGGAAGCACAAAGGGGATTTAAGGCTCCACCTAGGGGCCAAAGGCTTCTTCACGGTGGTTTTCACCAACCTGGATGACAAGGACTGCATATTCAATGGAGGACTGTATTTTTTCGCCTTAGCAGGACTACATAAGACCATGGAAGCCCAACTTTGCGCCAGAATAGGAAACATTCAAACATGTACCTATCTGGATCCGCCTGTTCTCCCTCCCAATTGAATATTGGAGACATACAGCACTAGAACAGATAGCCAATAAGTTAGGCACCTTCATCAAAGCTTCAGAGGCAACACTACAAAAAAGGTATACCTCATGTGCCAGAATCTGTGTCGAGATGGATGTTTCAGGGGCTCTGCATGAGGGTCTGTGGTTGGAATACAGGGATGAAGTTTATTTTCAAGCTATAGACTATGAGCATATCCCATCTCATTGTCGGAAATTTCATGAACATGGGCATCTGTTCAGAGAATGCCCATTGAACAGAACAACGGTGAAACCCAAGGATAATATAGGGGGGGAAATAAGGAAGCTTTTATTCGACCTCATGTTAGACAATGAGCCAACAAAAGACAACAACCTAAAGCAAGCACATCGATCAAAAGCACAGGCAATGCATTTGAGGTGTTTGATTTAGAGACAGAAGTAGAGGAGACCAATCAAGAGCAAGATCTGTGGCAAATCAACCAGACCATCACGACACCAAGGACACAAGACCCCAACTCCACCCCTTTAAATAAAATCCCACTTGTTCAAGTACTAATAAAAGAACTGGAGGAAGATTCAGAAATGATAACTAGCGAAATGGGTTTAGAGGATATGGATCTTAGCAACATTCTAGAAAAGGAAGGAATGGATCTACTAAATATGGTAGAGCAATGGAAAAAGAAAGGCATAGAACACATACCTGAGGAGGAGGTGAACAGAGTAAACTCATTATTCCTAGCAAGACAAAAAGCAAAAATGGATTTGAAGAAAAGAAGCTATGGAACAACAAAGTGTCTAGGGGTGAAAGCTCAAGGATTGCATCAAACCACTACAAATCCAAAACACTGGAAAAAATGAGGCATAAGAACAAATAATGAGGCACTCCAAGAGCTCGGTCAAATGCTCCTTAACTCAGGCAAGGTGAAAGACCTTGAGTCTTTCACACTCACTTCCTAAAAATCTATCAATTATGAAACTACTTTCATGGAATGCTAGAGGGCTAAACAACCTAAAGAAACAATGGTTATTAAGGAAAAAAGTCATAAATGAACAACCTTATATGATCTTATTGCAAGAAACAAAATGTTCCAGCCGAATAATGGGAATCATAAGTAAAAAAGTTCGAAAAACAATGGAATGCATAGAGGTAGAACGCAGTGGAATGGAGGGTGGATTAGCCACTCTTTGGAATCCTCAGGTCCTCCATCTTATTTCTACAGAGGCTTCAAGATCTTCCATTTCCATGGAAATCCAACTTGTGGGGAATTCAAACACTTATCTCTGCACGAATGTATATGGCCCTCAAAAACTAGAGGATAAATTGATAATGCTTAGAAATCTCTCCAACCTGCAACATAGATATCCCCTAGCAAAAATGATTTATGGAGGAGATTTTAATATGATCACTTCACTCACAGAAAAAAAGGAGGCATCAGGATGCTCAATCAGGATGCAGAAGCTTTCAAGGATTTTATCAAATCAGCAAAAATTTTAGACATCTTCCCCAAGAGCGGTGCATTCACCTGGAACAACAAAAGAGGAGGCTATAAGCAAATTGCCTCTAGACTGGATAGGTTCTTAGTAATAGAAAACATCCTTCTTGAAGGTATTACTGTGGATTCGGACATTCTACCAAGTGGAGGTTTAGATAATTGGCTTATAATTATGAACGCGTCCATCCTCGGTACCCCAAGGAACAAACCCTTCAAATTTGAAAAGTTTTGGCTCAGTCATCCGGAGTTCATCTCAAAAATAAAACAATGGTGGAATGAACTGATTGATATAAGTGTAACCAAGATGTACAATCTCCAAGCCAAACTCAAACATATCAAAACGAGGTTAAAATCCTGGAACCATGAAGTCTTTGGCAACATATTTAAATATAAGAAGATTCTGGAGGATCATTTAGAACAGATTCACAAGGAGTGGAACTAGGGGGATATCAACCAAGAAACAATGAACATAGACAGATTCTTATGCAGAAATGGCAGGCCAAATGCCACCATGAGGAAACCTTGTGGAGGCAAAAATCTAGAATTCATTGGCTTAAAGAAGGAGAGAAGAACACAAAATTCTTTCATTGCTCGGCTATTGATCACAGAAGCACTAATAAAATAATCAGGATGAAAAATGAACAGGGGACCTCTTTTCAAACCCATCAGGACATATCAGCCCTCCTCATAAACCATTTCAGCCAAATTTCTTTGGAGCCTAACATTAACAGGGAGGACACTATTAGAGATTTAATGACCTCCATTCCCAGGCTTATAACAAAGGATCAAAACAAATCTTTTAATCGCCCGATCACCATGGAAGAAGTGGAAGAAGCAGTGAGAGATATGCCTAATGGAAAGGCTCCAGGACCTGATGGTTTCACCATCAACTTTTACAAAGCCTGTTGGGAAATATTCAGAGTGGAAATTTGGGAGGTGGTGGAAGACTCCTGGCGCTCCTCATCCATCCTAAAATCCATCAACTCCACTTTCATAACCCTTATACCAAAAGAGGAGGAAGCAAATACACCCTCGAAGTTTCGCCTGATTGCATTGTGCAATGTGCTTTACAAGATTATCTCTAAAGTCATAGCTAACAAATTAAAGCCAATTCTTCCTGGGATAATTTCGGAAGAACAATCAGGCTATGTGGAAGGAAGACAAATTATGGATAATATATTGCTAGCCCAAGAGATGATTCATACTCTTCAATCTTGGAAGAAAGCTAGCATGCTCATGCAACTGGACCTTTCAAAATCCTATGAAAAAGTTAGTTGGAACTACTTGGAGGCTATAATGGAGGCCCTTTGTTTTGCTAAAAGGTGGATAAAGTGGATTCTAGCCCTGATCAAGTCTATCAGATTCTCCATCTTTGTCAACGGAGCTCCCATAGCCCATTTCACTCCTAGCAGAGGTATTCATCAAGGGGATCCCCTGTCCCCCTTTCTGTTCGTTATTCTGATAGAAGGTCTAAGTCATATGATCAAAAAGGCAAAAGAGGCCAACGTAATTCAAGGCCTCCAGCCCCTACCCTCCTGCCATGCCACCACCTTATTTAGTCAATTTAGTGTGTCCTAAATTGCTACATAAATTATCAATCTGGGAGTCATAAACTGATGAAGTGTGGTGCACTGTATGTGCAAGACAACCTCTTTCTTACTTTATTGTTTTTAGTTTTTATCTTGTTTTTGGGGTTTTGTTCTTGTTGGTCTCCTTAAGTGTTTAATGCAAATGGAAATCCTAGTCTAAGATTTTAAGAACACTTTTAAAGGTCAAGTATAGATGTAGAATTGAAGACAAGGTTTATGCCTCTTATGGTAATTTCCAAACTTAGCACTTCAAAGATCTCAAAAATTGCTATCTATGAAATCAGAACTTGAACAAAAGTGTAAACATGTAGCTACATAAATCAAGCAAAAGATGAAGTACTGAAAATGAGGTTACTATCTCTGTTGTCCATCTAATTACAGAATTAAAATCTAGTAAACTACTGCACTCAAAACCAAAAAGTAAAGAAGTTGGAAACTAGTCACTGATTTCACCCATAATCACAATATTTCGTCAATTAACTTCTAAAATGGGGTTAAGCTAAAGACACCAGAAATATCATCATATGGCATGAAAGAATGACATTTAAACTATCTACCTGCAGACTAATGAAAGCAAAATCAATTACTTCACCTACAATCACAATAGCTCGCCAATTAACTTCTAAAACGAGGTTAAGCTAAAGGCACCGGAGATATCATCATGTAGCATGAAGAACTGATATCTAAACTATCTACTTGTATGCTAATGAAAGAAAAATCAAATTACTTCACCTATAATCACAATAGCTCACCAATTAACGTCTAAAACGGGGTTAAGCTAAAGGCACCAAAGATATCATCATATAGCATGAAGAACTGATATCTAAACTATCTACTTGCAAGCTAATGAAAGCAAAATCAAATTACTTCACCTATAATCACAATAGCTCGCCAATTAACTTCTAAAACGGGGTTAAGCTAAAGGCACCGGAGATATCATCATATGGCATGAAGAACTGATATCTAAACTATCTAAAAGCAGTAAACAAATCTCACTAAAATAAAAGCATAACAATTGGAATTAAAAGCTAAAGTTCAGTAGAGGAAGCAAGTCTCATATCACCACTTGATGCAAAAACTACATTAAAAAGCTCAAGCATAACCTATCCTAAAATGCAATGATTAGTGTTAGTGGAAAATATATCAATGCTACAAAAACATGTATAGGAGTATATATCAATGTTGCAAAAACATCTACAGGAGTAAAACGATTAATACCATAAACAAAACATGAGAAATGTACAGCTCAAATAAGGGAAAACCTGCATTAAAACTATACAAAACGAAAGAAAAACCTCAACCACGTAGGGGCCCTCTGCACAGCCTTGGATTAACACGTTGACACTTCAAACCACGCTTTAAACAGTCATATGAAAAAAACAGAGTTTTTGTATTATGGAACAGAGGATACGTCTCTCAGTTACAATAGAAAAATAATGCTAAAACAATAGTATCAAGACTAGCTACTTTTGTTGCAAATGCTTATATTTATAGAGGAAATAGATAACTGTCTTTTGGAGAAAATTCTTTAGCAATGGACACGTGAACAGGTCAAAATCCGAAAGTTCATTCTCTTGGTTGCCATAAACATTAAATCTACACAAAGTGGATGTTAGATTGTGTCATGGATATGGCCTGTAGATGGCAAAAATGGATCCATGAATTCAGGAACGGTTTCGGACTTTTTCACGTGCTAGAACAGAGTCCTAGTTGACGTAGGACTCTCTGTTGACCATCCTTTGACCGATGCCTTTCTTCATGAATTCAGCTAAGCAAATAGGACCTTGTCCATGTGTGGATCATTTCTAAGCTACCCATGTGTCTTGTTATTCCTGCCAACACCTGTAACCTACAGAACAATGAAAATGGTTGCAGAATTGCGAGTTAGCTGTGGAAAGTGGCTACATTCCATAGCTGATGAACAAAATCTAAATCAAATAGCACACACAAGGATATAGTTTGAAAATCACTCAAATGCACTCCTGAAATCAATATGTAACAACTTTTGATAGCTTATGAGGCACTGATATGGGAAAATAGAAGAGAAAAGGTTTAGGAAAGTATGTAGAAGAGAGGTAGTTATGGGGCTCAACACACCCACTAGCAGTTTGTTGATGATACTGTTAGCCTCCTGCTGCAGCAGGTTAATCATATTTCATGATTGACATTTTTACATGCCAAATATGTCATATTTTGTATACTGCAATGTTCCATATTTGCTACACAGGCCAAAGAAAGATGCCATGAAAATGTTCTAGTCAAAGTTCATCTGCTGCATTCCAATTTTGAAGAGTTATTCCATTTTGTACAAAGTCTCAGTCAAAGGGAGGTCCAAACAGCTTAATCTTGGTCTCCCTAGGTTTCAATTTCCTGTTGTAGAATATAGAGAATGAATAATCTGTCCAAACAGCTTAATCTTGGCAGATTTTAGATAGGTAGAGAACAAAAGGAGCCCAACCGCTTAAACTGGGCCCTTGGAAGAGATAAGGGTAGATTCAGATAGGAGGGCAGTCAAAAGAAAAAGAGGACAATCAGGGTTGGCTAATTCAAGTGCACCCAATTCAAGTGAAGAAAAAATGTTAGGATCATTAAGCTGGGTAGGTAGAGTGAGGTTGCAGAAGTAAAGATTCTATTACCATTTGGTTTATCAAAAAGGCTCATCTCATGTGTGAATTGGCAGCATTGCAATTGATTGGGAGTACAACAAGGAAGCGTGACTAATTCCCCTTTCATTCCCCCAAAAATCATTAACTAACATCCCCTCAAGGACCTTGGGATCTTCCCAGGCAATCCAGCATCACTCCATTCTTATTAAAGCCAAGTTGACATGTAAGTTGACTTAGTGAAAAGAAGCCACATTTGTTGTGTAGAAATTAATCTTTACATAATCTGTTCATTCCGTTATGCTTGAGTTTCTACTCTATAAACTTAGCATGCTCACATCCCTTCTCATTCCTCAGAATTCATATTAACATCTAATCTTATTACATAGCTCCCTAAATCAGGTTTCCCTGCCCCTACTCTAAAAGAGACTATATAAAAATCCCAATAAATATTAAATATCCCACCCCTTGGCAATTATAGCCAAATACATTAAAGTCGGGAAACCACCTGGGACCCACTGTTAACCCCTCCGCATCACTCGGGATTTAATTTACCCCTGGTTGAATAAATAACCATATTAACCCTTCCCCGCTTTCCATTTCTGGGGTTTATCAATATCCGATTGATAAATAGCTGAAACCCAAACTTTCTAAACCTTAACCTAAGGTCTAAAACCCACCCACAGGCATCAAAAAATAGGTATTTAACGCATGCGCTAGTCTACTAAACTTCGGTCATTTCCCTTTCTTGTCCATCGTTGGATCGGCCTTCATAGATCTGACGGTCGACATGCATATCAGGCGCCCCTTAATAGCGGGACGATAGCACCCGATGTTCGACAGTTTCATCGTCATACACCGGGACAGCTGTCACCCTTCTATTGCATCGGGCCGCCCCTGACACTTACCGCTCCTGTACCAAAAGCGGTCTGATGCAAACCGCTTACCGCCCTTCCCGCTTGCTGACATCACCACATGACATCACCACCACATCGCCTGCCACTGTACTACACTTCTGCCATGTCACCTGCTAACGTCATCACCCTGCCACCGTGTCAACTGCCACGTCATCATCCATGTCAGCTGCCACGTCATGTTCCATACCCGCTACCCGACAAAAAATATGTCATGATGACGTCATCCTGGGAAAATGCCAAAAACCCCAAAAAAGCGCCAAAATTCTGGAAAGTTGAGTTAAAATTCGTGAAAACGACTATTTTAGATCATTTCTATTTTTCACTGTAAAAACAACATGCATGCGGTTTTCCGTTATTTCACACTCCCGAGACTTCAGCAGCCATCCAACCTACAGATTTGGCACCGTGGTTCGTCTCAGCAGCTCAATTTATAACTATCAAGTGCCTTTGGCGTCCTCATAACAGGTATTTACCCAATTTCATACCCAAAACCCTATTCTGTATTCAAAATTCCAAAAATAACTCGTTTTTGGCTATTAAAACTACTCCCATCGATCACCCATTGCCCTGCACCTATCATTTGAGATAATTCCCTTTGTGAAAGGGTTATTCTTCCACTCTGTTCGTTCATCGTCGCCTGAGAAATACTGAAATCTCTGTGTTTTTAAGTCAAGCTGCCCAAGTATCCTATTTTCCATTGGTTTTAGCCTTTTTCCTAAAAAGGGAATCCTTAATTTCCTTTCTCGTCTGCAAGCTTGTGCCCCTCAGGCGAAATTATGCTCTCATCCTCTCAGCATTGTGTCGAGTGCCCACTGAGCTTCTAATTTCGACCCATTCATGTGAAAGCATCTAGTTGGAGTGCTGCCACTCTTTTGCGTTCCATAAAATCTATACTGTGAGGTCCATTTAAATAAACAAATCAGTAGTTGTACCCGTCGTGTTGTCCACAGAGACTCAATCTCTACCTCCTGTTGCTATTTTGCCGCTATTCCACTCAATCAAAACAATACAAGACATGGAGGCCCCAGTTGCCCTGAACATTGCTCCTCTGAATGCCCCACACATGGACTTGGAGTGGATACCTCTAGTAGATAGAGACTTCCAGATTGAGGACATGAGGGGCCTTATTTCTCACCTTCAAACTGTCTGCCAATTCAAAAACAGTTATAAAAATAATACTGATCTCCTGGGGATTTGGCAATCCAGTATGCCTATCTACTACCTCCCACAAGTCAATGTGCTGCCTGATTTCATCCATCTCTGTCATTCACACTATGAACCCACTCTGAGAGCAATCCTCAGCCCAGATGGGTCAGTGTTGTTTTATATGACTCCCCAATCCATCAATCAAATGTTGAATTATGAGCCTTCTCAGTCCTTGGTTCCTCTCACCCTGAAACATCTGATTGACAGCAGTATGAGGCTTTGCAAAGCAGAGATATTAAGAGTCAATCAGCTATTCGTGATGCCAAAATATTAGAGTGATCATCCTCCACCTTATCATCAGGTTTCATTTAATGAAACAGGCAGGCTCATGGTGGATATGATTTCCTACATCTTAGGATGCAAGACAGGAGAGTTTGTAGATGAGACAGTGTTCCAGCTATTAGCAATATTTACCCCAGGACAACCCCCTGCTATCATGTATGACTATGCCACATTTATAGCCAACAAGATACATGAGCAATTCATGATGATGGACAGGGAAAGAGTTTCCAATTACACCTCCTACATTTATCATCTGCTGCTTTATTATCACCCGGACAGTTTCAAAGTTCCTCTCATGAAACTTGACTCAAGAGGCGAGAAGAGATTTGTAATATTTTGGACTTCAGTCTTCCATAGAGTCCACGATTCTCCCTATACATATTGTGAATTTATCGACCTCTTCATCTACCCAGCTACTTGTTTATTACTAGAGACTCCTCCTCCTAGACTTACTGCTGAAATGCAAAGAATTTTGCATCTTTCCAAAGAGTACAGCATTGGGGATTGGTACTTTTACCAAAACCATACAGTAATCAGAATCTATGGGAGTGAGTTTCCCCCCTATAAGCTGCCAAGGTATGTTCCCATGAGGCTTTTTGCCTTGGAATACTTCAGGCAGTTCAGTCATGCAGACCTAGTTCATTTCCATGGCAAAAACAAAAAGGCACAATTGAAAATCAGGCATCAACTGGGTCCCTTTGTTTTCAACAAAAGGGAAGAAGCCTGGAAGGATGCAGATAAGATGTTAAGAGAGGAAATGATGTTAAAACAAAGTTTCTATTGGGCACCATATGACCCCGAACACTTCATAAGCTTTAGGAGAATTAAACACAAGCTTTCAGGGTATGTGCACCAGCCAATCCCTCACATAGAGCAATATGCTAATTTACCAGATTGGGTAGAAGGTTCTTTAGATGATGAACAAGTTTGTGAAGAAGAAAAATTAGAGAAAGACATGAAAGAAGTTGAGAAAAGAATTGACCTGGAGTATGTTGCACAGGTCACCTTTATACAGCCACAACCAATGGGAGCAAGTACATCAACTGCTACCTCACCACAACCAACTAAGGGAGCCATATCGTCAGCACAAAAGGACAAAGAAATAGAGCATTCTGAGCAACAGAGTACAATGGAGGAGCAGCCTTCTCTGAATATGGAGAGAGGCCAAGATCAAAGTCCCTCAATGCAAACAAAAGCACCCAAAATTCCTGTGCTGCCAACTCCTCAACATGGAGAAAGAGGTAAGAAGAGGGACCAAGTAAAGAGTACACCTATAGGTACATCAACAGACCAACAAGGAGAGAAAAGATAAAGGTTAAATCCCTATGCTGAAGAAGAGATCACAGAGGAATCTCTTGGAAACTTAAGAGGTGAGGGAACTTCGGGGCAGCAAATCCCTCTTATTTTGGAGACATTGGCCAGCTCCTTCCAACAGGAGCGTGACAGACAACTAGGTGGGGAGGTTTCATCCTCCAAACAGCAAGCGCAAAAGGGCTCCGACATTAAAAGGGCATTTACTGAAATCAAAGCTAGGAACGAACCAATAAGATTCCAGCTGTATAATCAACTGCTAAGGATGGCCCCAACAAATCAACAGAGGCTGATGGCAGCCTATGACATAGAATCAGGGAAAATGACCTTAAGTCACTTCAGACCCACCGTGCAGCAACCGCAATCAGCTGCAGACTACATAAGAACCAACCTGGAGGTCCTTTCCAAGGACATACACCCAATAGACCAGATTGAGCTGCATAAGCAGATAGGAGAAATGGTGTACTCAACTCTGGCAGATAAGGCTCTACTGGCTCATAGATTGCAGAACTCCCTATACAATACCTCTGCCCAGCTAGAGCTGGAAAAGGCCTCATCATTGGCCAAAGATAACAGAATAAAATCCCTGGAGGAAATTATAATAGAAATGGGACATGACCCCAAAGACCCCAAAGGAACACAAGCCTTGATCAGGAAGAAAGAGGAGGATATATCATCCCTCATAAAACAAATGAAATTGTTGCCAACTCTACATCCTCAGACTACAAAAGTAGCAGAGCAGAAAGAAATGGAGGATGTGTACACATTGCTTATGAAAATGAATCAAAGAATACTGGACAAGGAGAAAGCACTAGAAGAAGCTTTATAAGGCAAACAGCCTGAGTTGGCTTCACGGCCTCCTCCATTAATACCAACGATCTCAGTTCCTCCTCCAGTGATTACTACAACAGCACCTCCACCAGCTTCAACTTCAGCAACAGATGTTTCAACTTCAGCAGCGACCACATCAACAACCACAGCAGCAGCAGCACAAGAGGCTAATCTGGGGATGGAGACCATGATGAAGGAGATTAAGGCCCTTGAATTACAAATGACTGAAATGAAGGAAACTAAAGAAAAGCTAGCTAAGATTGAAGCCAGTTATGATAAATCAAAGATTTCAGTGGCTGAGAAAACAAGGGAAATAAAGGCCCTTGAAAATAAGATAAAGGACTTGGAGAAAGACCTCACTCTCCATACAACCCTGACTCAAATCAAAACAATTTTGTGGGATAATATTGGCAAAGCTCTTGTTGATCAATGGATAGGGATTCAAACCATTTTTGACCAGATAGATTTGATGGCAATAGCTCAGTATGAGACTCAAAAGGCCAGGGCATTATTGGCGGATAAGCCTGAGTTGGCGAATAACTTGATTCACTTTTTGAATACTCGTACTAGTGACCAGTTGATAACACTGAACATTCAGAACAGAACAGAAACTATTGTGAGATTTAAGAAGGTGCTAACCATGAGGAATTTTGTCCAGACCATAGAAAGAAAGTGCCAAGAGATGCAAGCAGAGGTACAGGCCTTCAGACAAAGAATGGCAGATCTACAGAGTAGAGGCTTACCCAGCCTGGTCACCAGCACAGGAAAGCTGTTAAAACAGGAGCAGTATGCATACAGGCTACACACTTATGTACAAAATCAAATCACTGCCTCATCAAGTAATACAGAAGAAGCAATCCCTCCCACAGGGCAGGTTTTGTATAATAAACTGGAAGATTTATTTTACATTGAACATGAAATAAAACATCTCTTTCCAGTATGGCCGACTTATCATACATATACAAAGGCTGATGAAACATTGTTCAAATTAAGAAAACATCAGTTACCACCAAAAGAATGGTGGCAAAGCTTGCTTCAGATTTTAAAGTAATTTTGATTCTCTTCATATTTTGCCTGCATAAGCAAACTTCATTATACAGCTTGACCATCAGCAAATTCAAACCAGCAACAGATGAAATTAGCGTTAAAAAGAATTCAAACCAGCTAAGTAGGTGGCAGGTGACAGCACGCCCAGAACAGCTCATCAGCACTGTGGTCATCAACCGACTTTCCCGATCAGATAGTCAACCACAAGCGGGACACCTGCAGAGGCTCATAAAGCGCATTTACTTTCTCAGTTATTGTTGTACAATTTTTCTCCATAATAGTTATTGATTATGTCAGAGTAGATGGACGCAGTTAAGTCCAGATATTTACCTATGAGATATTTTGTAAATAACTCCTATATATACTGTTGGGGCAGGTGTATTGGGGGTTGGTTGGAAGATTTTGGCTTTTGGTTGTTTAATTGCTCCAAGAGAGACTCGCTTTGTGTACCTGGTGATTTCTATAATCAAAGATTGTTGAAAGCTTGGAGAATTAACTGTTTGACGCGTCGCTAATGGTTTGGAAGAGTGAACGATGGAATTCTTGTGTTGTTGTATGAAACAATAAGTTTTTCTCATCTCTGTAATTTTCAATTTCACATATGCTCAAGTCACGGAACAAAAGTCTGGTTTAGAATTTGCTTTGTTGCACTCTACACTCAATTTATGTGCCTTCTTAATCTTTTCCTCTTGATTTAGTCATAAATATGAATTCCTCATGGCTCATACTTACTCCATTTCATTTATGAAAGACTGTTATTTAAGAATTCTTAGCTTCTCTTAAGTATGGTTCTTTCATGTTTCCCTCTGCTAAATTGATTGAGAGATTCTTTGCTGCCTCTCATTCCTTAGCCCTCAACCCATCTCCATTCAGCTTGGATATCGTTTCATGAACAGCTACCCTGCTCCTCCTTTCTCTTGTGACCAAGAAAACGTACCATCAGTTGTACTCCATGACTCCACGCCCAATTGTTTGAAATTATCTTACTATACCTTGCCTCTTGCCTTGAAGATATCTCCCCTTCACCCAAGCCTTCCTTCCACCCAAAAACAGACTCCTGTACCCAATAGCTAGCCTAGAATCATCATCAACAAAGCTAAATCATTAAGAGAGAGCCCTCTCTGATTGCAGGTGGGCTAGAACCTGCAATCCAAAGATTGGTTTATGGTTACCTCGGCCATATCCCTTCAGGATCTTAGGGACAACCTGAGTGATAACATAATGGCGACGCCGCTGGGGACCTTCCTCAAATAATCTCACAAATCAAATTGGAAAGCTCCACTGGGACTGAGTTAAAAAGCAAAAACAGTATACAAGTTTCCTCGGAAAAAAGTGCCCCTTTTCTTTAAGAATTTTTCAAGTTTATTCCTGATCCTTGATGGTGGACAGAGGTCAAGCTCTTCAAAGTTAAAATATCCACCTGGCGACTCCACTTCATTTTCAATCAAGACTCCGCTGGGGAAGGAACAAATTCTAAAACCTAACAATAAAACAGGATGACCAGGTCTGTGGAAAATCTTTCATTTCATGAAGCTTTAGATGGATTCAGGGAAAGTTTATCAGAGCTTGAGCTTGATGAAGATTTTTTAAGATTGGTATTGCTAAAAACAACAGGAAGCGAGCATAATCTTTTTCTTGATTTGGTGATTGAAAGATGTGAAAATGAAATTGAACTATTGTAGTCTCAAATTCAGTCATATAATTTTCGTGATCCTAAAAAAAATTTCAAGACCTTCCTTCCCCAAGTCATGAAAAAATGGGATTACCGTTCGACTTGCACATTTGGCATAACTATGCTTTCAAGGAAAAAACTGAAGGAATAATGACAGGGTTGGTTATTTAAGATGCAATAGTTCCATCAAATCAAGAAGGCCTACAGGAAACTATCCCACGTGATATGTTTATTGACCCTATAGCAGACTACATGGAGCTTCTCCTCAACTCAAAATCTTTAACATACTTTCTCGGTGAGGACCAGACACATCAGCAATGGCCTTTATATGTCCCAATTTTGGTCATGGGGACACATGACCAAAAAATGCTTTCAGCTTCTGTAATAATCAGTCAGTCGGTTCAGTTCTCTCTACAGTTGCTTAAATGGCTGCATTGGCTATTTCATTTTACCTAATCAGCAAAGGAAGTATTGATTAGTATAGGTAGGTAGGATTTCAATTATCTGTTTGGATAGCAACCTCGCTACAATTGAAGCCCGAAGTGAAGGCCCTAAGCTCTTCAAGTCTGCTATCATGTTCATTAATAAACTAAGCGATCAAAGGAAAGGTTCAGAGTACAATAACAACAGAGGATCAAGGCAATCTGACCTACTGTTCTTGGCTTTCTCACAAGGAGAAGCCATCCCCAAGTGGAGCCACTGTTAGCCTCCTACTGCAGCAGGTTACTCATATTTCATGATTGACATTTTTACATGCCAAATATGTCATATTTTGTATACTGCAATGTTCCATATTTGCTACACAGGCCAAAGAAAGATGCCATGGAAATGTGCTAGTCAAAGTTCATCTGTTGCATTCCAATTTTGAAGAGTTATTCCATTTTGTACAAAGTCTCAGTCAAACGGAGGTCCAAACAGCTTAATCTTGGTCTCCCTAGGTTTCAATTTCCTGTTGTAGAATATAGAGAATGAATAATCTGTCCAAACAGCTTAATCTTGGCAGATTTTAGATAGGTAGAGAATCAAAGGAGCCCAACCGCTTAAACTGGGCCCTTGGAAGAGATAAGGGTAGATTCAGATAGGAGGGCAGTCAAAAGAAAAAGAGGACAATCAGGGTTGGCTAATTCAAGTGCACCCAATTCAAGTGAAGAAAAAATGTTAGGATCATTAAGCTGGGTAGGTAGAGTGAGGTTGCAGAAGTAAAGATGTTATTACCATTTGGTTTATCAAAAAGGCTCATCTCATGTGTGAATTGGAAGCATTGCAATTGATTTGGAGTACAACAAGGAAGCGTGACTAATTCCCCTTTCATTCCCCCAAAAATCATTAACTAACATCCCCTCAAGGACCTTGGGATCTGCCCAGGCAATCCAGCATCACTCCATTCTTATTAATTCCAAGTTGACATGTAAGTTGACTTAGTGAAAAGAAAACACATTTCTTGTGTAAAAATTAATCTTTACATAATCTGTTCATTCCCCTATGTTTGAGTTTCTACTCTATAAACTTAGCATGCTCACATCCCTTCTCATTCCTCAGAATTCATATTAACATCTAATCTTATTACATAGCTCCCTAAATCAGGTTTCCTTGCCCCTACTCTAAAAGAGACTATATAAAAATCCAAATAAATATTAAATATCCCACCCCTTGGCAATTATAGCCAAATACATTAAAGTCGGGAAACATTAGGTCCACTTGGGACCCACTGTTAACCCCTCCGCGTCACTCGGGATTTATTTAACCCCTGGTTGAATAAATAACCATATTAACCCTTCCCCGCTTTCCATTTCTGGGGTTTATCAATATCCGATTGATAAATAGCCGAAACCCAAACTTTTTAAACCTTAACCTAAGGTCTAAAAGCCACCCGCAGCCGTCAAAAAATAGGTATTTAACGCATGCGCTAGTCTACTAAACTTTGGTCATTTCCCTTTCTCGTCCATCATTGGATCGGCCTTCATAGATCCGACGGTCGACATGCATATCGGGCGCCCCTTCATAGCGGGACGATAACACCCGATGTTCGACGGTTTCACCGTCGTACAGCAAGATAGCTGTCGCCCTTCTATTGCATTGGGCCGCCCCTGACACTTACCGCTCCCGTACCAAAAGCTGTCCGATGCAAACCACTTACCGCCCTTCCCGCTTGCTGACATCACCACATGACGTCGCCGCCACATCACCTACCACTGTACTGCACTTCTGCCACGTCACCTGCTGATGTCATCACCCTGCCACCGTGTCAACTGCCATGTCATCATCCACGTCAGCTGCCACGTCATGTTCCGTACCCACTACCCGACAAAAAATATGTCATGATGACGTCATCTTGGGAAAACGCCAAAAACCCCAAAAAAGTGCCAAAATTCTGGAAAGTTGAGTTAAAAGTCATGAAAACGACTATTTTAGTTCATTTCTATTTTTCACTGTAAAAACAACGTGCATGCGGTTTTCCGTTATTTCACACTCCCGAGACTTCAGCAACCAGCCAACCTGCAGATTTGGCACCGTAGTTCGTCTCAGCAGCTCAATTTATACCTATCAAGTGCCTTTGGCGTCCTCATAACAGGTATTTACCCAATTTCGTACCCAAAACCCTGTTTTCATGTTTCTCTGTTCAAAATTCCAAAAAGAACTCGTTTTTGGCTATTAAAACTACTCCCACCGATCACCCATTGCCCTGCACCTATCATTTGAGCTAATTCCCTCTGTGAAAGGGTTATTCTTCCACTCTGTTCGTTCATCGTCGCCCGAGAAATACTGAAATCTCTGTGTTTTTAAGTCAAGCTGCCCAAGTATCCTATTTTCCATTGGTTCTAACCTTTTTCCTAAAAAGGGAATCCTTAATTTCCTTTCCCGTCTGCAAGCTTGTGCCCCCCAGATAACATTACGCTCTCATCCTCTCAGCATTGTGTCGAGTGCCCACTGAGCTTCTAATTTCGACCCATTCATGTGAAAGCATCTAGCTGGAATTCTGACACTCTTTTGCGTTCCATAAAATCTATACTGTGAGGTCCATTTAAATAAACAAATCAGTAGTTGTACCCGTCGTGGTGTCCACAGAGACTCAATCTCTGCCTCCTGTTGCTATTTTGCTGCTATTCCACTCAATCAAAACAATACAAGACATGGAGGCCCCAGTTGCCCTGAACATTGCTCCTCTGAATGCCCCACACATGGACTTGGAGTGGATACCTCTAGCAGATAGAGACTTCTAGATTGAGGACATGAGGGGCCTTATTTCTCACCTTCAAACTGTCTACCAATTCAAAAACAGTTATAAAAATAATACTGATCTATTGGGGATTTGGCAATCCAGTATGCTTATCTACTACCTCCCACAAGTCAATGTGTTGCCTGATTTCAGCCATCTCTGTCATTCATGCTATGAACCCACTCTAAGAGCAATCCTCAACCCAGATGGGTCAGTGTTGTTTTATATGACTCCCCAATCCATCAATCAAATGCTGAATTATGAGCCTTCTCAATCCTTGGTTAATCTCACCCTGAAACATCTGATTGACAGCAGTATGAGGCTTTCTAAATCAGGCATCAACTGGGTCCCTTTGTTTTCAACAAAAGGGAAGAAGCCTGGAAGGATGCAGATAAGATGTTAAGAGAGGAAATGTTGTTAAAACAAAGTTTCTACTGGGCACCATATGACCCCGAACACTTCATAAGCTTTAGGAGAATTAAACACAAGCTTTCAGGGTATGTGCACCAGCCAATCCCTCACATAGAGAAATATGCTAATTTACCAGATTGGGTAGAAGGTTCTTTAGATGATGAACAAGTTTTTGAAGAAGAAAAATTAGAGAAAGACATGAAAGAAGTTGAGAAAAGAATTGACCTAGAGTATGATGCACAGGTCACCTTTATACAGCCACAACCAGTGGGATAAAGTACATCAACTGCTACCTCACCACAACCAGCTAAGGGAGCCATATCGTCAGCACAAAAGGACAAAGAAATAGAGCATTCTGAGCAACATAGTACAATGGAGGAGCAACCTTCTCTGAATCTGGAGAGAGGCCAAGATCAAAGTCCCTCAACGCAAGCAAAAGCACCCGAAATTCCTATTCTGCCAACTCCTCAACATGAGGAAAGAGGTAAGAAGAGGGACCAAGCAGAGAGTACACCTATAGGTACATCAACAGACCAGCAAGGAGAGAAAAGACACAGGTTAAATCCCTATGCTAAAGAAGAGATCACAGAGGAAACTCTTGGAAACTTAAGAGGTGAGGGAACTCCGGGGCAGCAAATCCCTCCTATTTTGGAGACATCGGCCAGCTCCTTCCAACAAGAGCGTGACAGACAACCAGGTGGGGAGGTTTCATCCTCCAAATGGCAAGCGCAAAAGGGCTCAGACATTAAAAGGGCATTTACTGAAATCAAAGCTAAGAACGAACCAATAAGATTCCAGCTGTATAATCAACTGCTAAGGATGGCCCCAACAAATCAACAGAGGCTGATGGCAGCCTATGACATAGAAGCAGGTAAAATGACCTTAAGTCACTTCAAACCCACCGTGTAGCAATCGCAATCAGCTGCAGACTACATAAGAACCAATCTGGAGGTCCTTTCCAAGGACATACACCCAATAGACCAGATTGAGCTGCATAAGCAGACAGGAGAAATGGTGTACTCAACTCTGGCAGATAAGGCTCTACTGGCTCATAGATTGAAAAACTCCCTATACAATACCTCTGCCCAGCTAGAGCTGGAAAAGGCCTCATCATTGGCCAAAGATAACAGAATAAAATCCCTGGAGGAAATTATAATAGAAATGGGACATGACCCCAAAGACCCCAAAGGAACACAAGCCTTGATCAGGAAGAAAGAGGAGGATATAACAGCCCTCAGAAAACAAATGAAATTGTTGCCAACTCTACATCCTCAGACTACAGAAGTAGCAGAGCAGAAAGAAATGGAGGATGTGTACACATTGCTTATGAAAATGAATCAGAGAATATTGGACATGGAGAAAGCACTAGAAGAAGCTTTACAAGGCAAACAGCCTAAGTTGGCCTCACGGCCTCCTCCATTAATACCAATGATCTCAGTTCCTCCTCCAGCGATTACAACAACAAAACCTCCACCAGCTTCAACTTCAGCAACAGATGTTTCAACTTCAATAGCGACCACATCAACAACCACAGCAGCAGCAGCACAAGAGGCTAATCTGGGGATGGAGGCCATGATGAAGGAGATTAAGGCCCTTGAATTAGAAATGACTGAAATGAAGGAAAATAAAGAAAAGCTAGCTAAGATTGAAGCCAGCTATGATAAATCAAAGATTTCAGTGGCTGAGAAAACAAGGGAAATAAAGGCCCTTGAAAATAAGATAAAGGCCTTGGAGAAAGACCTCACTCTCCATACAACCCTGACTCAAATCAAAACAATTTTGTGGGATAATATTGGCAAAGCTCTTGTTGATCAATGGACAGGGATTCAAACCATTTTTGACCAGATAGATTTGATGGCAATAGCTCAGTATGAGACTCAAAAGGCCAGGGCATTATTGGCGGACAAGCCTGAGTTGGCGAATAACTTGATTCACTTTTTGAATACTCGTACTGGTGACCAGTTGATAGCACTGAACATTCAGAACAGAACAGAAACTGTTGTGAGAGTTAAGAAGGTGCTAACCATGAGGAATTTTGTCCAGACCATAGAAAGAAAGTGCCAAGAGATGCAAGCAGAGGTACAGGCCTTCAGACAAAGAATGGCAGATCTACAGAGCAGAGGCTTACCCAGCCTGGTCACCAGCACAGGAAAGCTATTAAAACAGGAGCAGTATGCATACAGGCTACACACTTATGTACAAAATCAAATCGCTGCCTCATCAAGTAACACAGAAGAAGCAATCCCTCCCACAGGGCAGGTTTTGTATAATAAACTGGAAGATTTATTATACATTGAACATGAAATAAAACATCTCTTTCCAGTATGGCTGACTTATTATACATATACAGAGGCTGATGAAACATTGTTAAAATTAAGAAAACATCAGTTACCACCAGAAGAATGGTGGCAGAGCTTGCTTCAGATTTTAAAGTAATTTTGATTCTCTTCGTATTTTGCCTGCATAAGCAAACTTCATTATACAGCTTGACCATCAGCAAATTCAAACCAGCAATGGATGAAATTAGCTCTAAAAATAATTCAAACCAGCTAAGCAGGTGGCACGTGACAGCACGCCCAGAACATCTCATCAGCACAGTGGTCATCAACCGACTTTCTCGATCAGATAGTCAATCACACGCGGGACACCTGCAGAGGCTCATAAAGCGCATTTACTTTCTCAGTTATTGTTGTGCAATTTTTCTCCATAATAGTTATTGATTATGTCAGAGTAGATGGACGCAGTTAAGTCCAGATATTTCCCTATGAGATATTTTGTAAATAACTCCTATATATACTGCTGGGGCAGGTGTATTGGGGGTTGGTTGGAAGATTTTGGCTTTTGGTTGTTTAATTGCTCCAAGAGAGACTCGCTTTGTGTACCTGGTGATTTCTATAAACAAAGATTGTTGAAAGCTTGGAGAATTAACTGTTTGATGCGTCGCTACCGGTTTTGAAGAGTGAACGATGGAATTCTTGTGTTGTTTTATGAGACAATAAGTTTTTCTCATCTTTGTAATTTTCAATTTCACATATGCTCAAGTCATGGAACAAAAGTCTGGTTTAGAATTTGCTTTGTTGCACTCTACACTCAGTTTTTGTGCCTTCTTAATGTTTTCGTCTTGATTTAGTCATAAATATGAATTCCTCATGGCTCATATTTACTCTTTTTCATTTATGAAAGACTGTTATTTAAGAATTTTTAGCTGCTCTTAAGTATGGTTCTTTCATGTTTCCCTCTGCTAAATTGATTGAGAGATTCTTTGATGCCTCTCATTCCTTAGCCCTCAACCCATCTCCATTCAGCTTGGATATTGTTTCATGAACAGCTACCCTATTCCTCCTTTCTCTTGTGACCAAGAAAACGCACCATCAGTTGTACTCCATGACTCCACGCCCAATGGTTTGAAATTATCTTACTATACCTTGCCTCTTGCCTTAAAGATATCACCCCTTCACCCAAGCCTTCCTTCCAGCCAAAAACAAACTCCTGTACCCAATAGCTAGCCTAAAATCAACATCAACAAAGCTAAATCATTAAGAGAGAGCCCTCTCTGGTTGCAGGTGGGCTAGAACCTGCAATCCAAAGATTGGTTTGTGGTTACCTCGGCTGTATCCCTTCAGGAGCTTAGGGACAACCTGAGTGATAACAGATACTATGCTTCATGGTAAGCCCATAATCAGAGAGGCTCAAGGTTTCAAAAACATTCTCAAGCATTTCAGCAAAGCCTCAGGTATGGACCTCAATCTCTCTAAATCCTCCATTTTCTTTTTCAACACTCACCTCGCAGTACAGAAGAATTTATCTAAAATCTTAGGGTTCAAGAGGTGTAACCTTCCTTCTAGATACCTAGGTATTCCTCTTACTGAAAAGCCATGGAAAAGAATTCATTGGGAGATGATGCTCTCCAATTTGGAGAAGCTTTGTTAGCATTGGACCCACAAAGCCCTTAACTTTGCAGGCCGCCTTGTCCTCATGAAATATGTCCTCCGGGCCATACCTCATTACATGTTATCCATTCTTCCATCACCAAAAGGTGTGATTCAAAAAATTAGACTCAACCAAAAAGCCTTCCTCTGGTCGGGAAACTTTGCAAAATGGTCCTTAGTGGCCTGGCAGAAAATTTGCAAACCCAAGATCTTGGGTGGGTTAGGCCTTCAGGACCCCTACACTATCAACAGAGCATGTGGAGCCAAGCTATGGTGGAGATGGTGAAAGAATCGAACATTCCCTGGGCCAAACATTGGCGAGCCAAGTATGTAGACAATTATAGCCCTTAGAATCTGATCAGGATCCAGGAACCTCCAGAAGGTTCTCCAATCTGGAACTTAGCAAGAGCAAATGAAAGCATAATTCAGGGGCATAGTTTCTGGGAAGTTCGTAATGGACAAACTGCTCTATTTTGGGAGGATGCTTGGCAGCAATTGCTTAAACTTGAATGCCCTAATTTCCTCACTATTCAAAGAAGACACCAGGAACAAGGAAAGATAACAGTAAATCATTACTAGAGTCCTGATACAATGAATCAACCATGGATACAATGGATCTTCAATGACACTTTGCATTCATAAGAAAGGGATAATAATATGATGTCTTTGCAAACAAATCTTGCTAAAAGGAAAATCCGAAATGCTCAAGATGCAAATCAACTGCGTTGGGGTAAGCTCGAGGGGGGCACCTTCAACCTAAAAGAGGCAGGATCATATATAGAAGAAAGAGACCAAGAAGAAAAAGTCATATGGCACAATAGGGTCTGGGATGCAGAGCTATGGCCGAAAATTAAAACCTTTCTGTGGCTCTTGATGCACCATAGGACACTTACCTGGGAAAACCTACGGAGAAAAGGATTCATAGGCCCCTCATGCTGCCCCCTATGTGAAAATTAGGAAGAATCAATGAATCACCTCCTTAATGAATGTGAATGGACAAACAGACTGTGGAATTGGATGGAGACAATATTTAAAAGCATGGACAGGAATAGAAATTCAATATAGGAAAGCATAGCAAATTGGAGAACTAATTATTCCAAGTCTCAAACAGTTAATACTCTATGGAAATTAACCCCTCGGTTCGTTTTTTGGTCAGCATGGAAAGAAAGAAACAGAAGAGTGTTTCAAAACGAGGCTAGATCTATAGAGATCATCAAAGCTACCATAATGCAAAACATGAGGGAAACGGATCTTACTAGGTGGAAAGCCGAGCAGGACACTGAACTATCTCTTACTGACATACAAATTTTGCAAGTGTTTGGAATTGCAGCAGGTATTGTTTCCAGTTCATCTGAGCAATGGCAACAACAAGCCCCCTCCATTAACACAGGCAATACCTGCAACCAAGTTTTCACAAACTGAACTTTGATGGGACCTCTCGGGGTAACCCTGGATCGGCGAGCCTAGGAGGGGTCCTTCGTAATCACTAAGGTGAAATTCTACATATTTTCAGTCAATTGATGGGAGAGGCCACCAACAATGAAACGGAATTCGCGGCATTAGATTAGGGTATCCGAATACTAATTCGCTTGGGAACAGGAGCTACGGTGGTAGAAGGGGATTCTCTACTGGAAATTAATGCAACAAGGAAATTACAGATAGGTTCGAAACCTGGAAAGATAACGAAGCACTGAAGGTTGGCCATGGTTACAAAGCTCATTGCGGAGCACCTCTCAATCCTCGATGGAGTCATTCTACAGGCAGTGAGACGAACGACAAATGCAGTAGCGGACTGCCTTGCCAACTACGAGATCAATCATCAAAATACATACCCGGACACTTGTTGGCATGATGTCACATGCGAAGAACTTTGGGACAAGTGTTTACAACTTTCAAGAAAGGACATTATGTACAGGGAGGAGGGGTTCAGTAGCACCTTGGTACCACGCATCAATAACGAATGAAGATAACCATTAATATTCACTTCCCAGGTCATTATGCCCCGAATTGGAAGTGTGAGTGGACGTACCAGTACTCACATCGAGAGGTGAAGGAAAGCTCGCAGGAGAATGAACGTCAGAGAATACAAGGCACAGCAGATGACATGTGGCCCATGACAAGAAGCTACAAGCGTGGCAACACAGTGGCCTCGAATCGAACGCATGGGAAGGAAATCGTAGAAATAAAGGGGAGTAATTATGTCAAAGTCCAGAGATCTGAGAAGACATCGTAAAAGAGCACAATACATTAAACTCAACCCTCAACTATAATTATGTTGATTCACCAGAGGGCTCATACATCTTATGCCCTTCGCCCGATTCTACGTCCTGTGCACTTTGTCTTGTTTTCCAAAGCGTGTTTAACTCTTACTGAGACCTGCAACAACACAATGAAAAACAGTGGTAGTTTGAATGTGTCCACTAACAGATAGCTGAAAAAATCATGAGAGGCTTATGAATCTCTAGTCTCTGCTAAAGGGAAGAATAAAATAGAGGAGATAGAAGTAGAAGTTAATGAGGAATAAGAAAAGCTCGACATGCAAGCAATGGAGGAAGAGATGGAGTAGATCTCGGACCTAGGAACCCCGGCCACTAGAGCCACACAATTTGTGCGAACTTAGAGTGAATTTTGGCACATGAAAACCATGCTGGCCAAAGCTCTCAGCAAGTAGGGTGAAGCCATGAAAGAGGCATACTATGCCACATCACTTGCATTGGCTAAAAACTCTGCAAGGCTAGACTCACTGGAAATCTACATGAAGTCTCTTACAGAGGAACTCAAAATGATTTCGGAAAATCTAGGGGCCTTTATCAGGCTCTTTAAACTCTCTATTCATTAGGGTATGAACATTGTGGTTGATGTGCCGGTGGAAGACAACGACACTCGTGTGGTTTAGCGCCAGGATTCCCATAAAATTCCAAAACCAGAATCTGAGGGTGCTATAGCCGGCCCGAGTGCAACCAGCAAAGATTATTTGGAATTGGATCTGTAATTTCATCTTCGCACTATGTTCAGTGCCCGCCATCCTTTGATGGTGTCTTTTTAATGTTTGAATATGTCGGTTGTCTATGGGCCCTCCTAGGCACTCTTTAGTTTTTTTCTTCTGTGTTCAGGAAACCTTGCGTGGTCAGCCTTGTTAGGTTTTCGCTATAATTGTGATAGTTTAGAATGTGGAGTTAGCTAGTGGCATTCATAGGCATGTGTCTATAGTTGCAGGCTTATTTCCTACTAGTGCTCAGTGTAGTTTTTTGGTCGATCAAGCAACAAGCTTGATGTTCTGTCTAGATATACAAACCTTTTGTATCTTATGTAATTTTGTGAGATAATATACTTCTACTGACTTACAAAAAAAAATGATTAATGCAAAGAATCTTGAGAGGTTTTTCCTAGTTGGGCACCCCTAGAAATCATTGTGTACTTGTGGTTTTTCTTATTGCATGTTATTCTAAATTGTGATTTCCATTCCATGGATCAGTAGAGTGGAATTATGTCTCTTGTCTTTTTAGTTTGAAATCTTGAGCATTTACAATTTCTAACAAATTTCTACAATGTCAACACTATAATGTTGAAATATAACATCTTTGAGATAAAATAATCATATAAAATATTATTTTACTTCAATGGCACAATCATTGAATGCACTATTAGTTTACGCCATAATTGAAGGTGAACTTTAATTGGAACCA
This sequence comes from Pinus taeda, assembly GCA_000404065.3. Classification (NCBI taxonomy): domain Eukaryota; kingdom Viridiplantae; phylum Streptophyta; class Pinopsida; order Pinales; family Pinaceae; genus Pinus; species Pinus taeda. The sequence goes on from APFE030559947.1 coordinate 34,337, forward strand.
CTTGCCTTAGAAATGATGTAACAGCCCAAAACAAACATGTAATTAATCAAGTAATTTATTTTCAACATGCAATTATCAACTAATTAACTTCAAGTTCAAAACCATGAGTAGAATACTTACCTATACCTGTGATTTTTGGTTGAAGTCTGTTGACTGCAACAAGGTGTTGGGGACGACCCTCCACCCAACCATAGGCTCAATTGCGCAAGGTCTTGCTACAACTGGCCACCCCTGAGCCCTCAATCAATGTACTACTACCAGTGGATCCTCTGTCTTAGAACACTATTCTCCCAAGAGAATAAATTATCGAATCTTGGAATGATGGAATGCCTCCCATATTCCTCACCATCTAATAAATAGAACAAATATTGGAAGGGGAACCACATGCACACACTCCATGTGTCTACATGCAACTTTATTGCTTTCTTGTTTTATTTCTTTTGATAGCTTTACTGATTTTTAACCGTTACTTGTTTTATTTCTATTTATTTTTATTTAGAGCTTTAGTATGGTTATTTATTATTTATTACTATTTTTATTTTTATTATTATTCATTGTTTATTATTTTTTCTTGTTATTTTTTATATATGGTTATTTATTTATTATTTATTATTTTATTATATATTATTTTTTATTTTTATTAAGATTATTTATTTTTATTTTTTTATTTTTTTCTAAGGAGGGCATTACATACTCTCCCACTTTAGGGACTTCGTCCTTGAAGTTAGTTTGAATTTTTATATTATTTTTTATTATGATATCTATATTATATATATATATATATATATATTATATAATATATATATATATAGATATATATATATATATTTTATTATATTATTACTTCATGTTCATCCGACACCCTCTGCTGAACTAGTATAACCAGCAGGCATCGAAAGTTTCACAACACTCGGGAAATCTCAAGGAATCTCTGTCCTTTTTCCCACTTTCAGCACTAGGCATAAGCCTGACCCAGTCTGTATCCTAGTCCAAGGCTGGCCCCAAGGCTCGCGCTTGACTCATACCTCATCTTCCCCAAGGTAGGCATACGGTACGGTACTCAATGACTCTGGGCATCTCGCAAGGCTGGCCCACTCCCTCCACAACTACTAAGGCACACAACTCCAAGCATCGAAGTCCTTACACCCCCACCAGACTTCGGTATCCCAATCCAATAACAGGCACCTAGCTTATAACATCAAGCACTTGGCATCCTCAAGATGGTTCCATAGCCCTTCAAGAGCTATCCATCAAGAGCTACACAAGACAAATGAACCACTGACATATGTAGTGTTGATTGAGTTTGTCCCCAGCCCATATGGTGTTACTTATTCTCCCTTGTGCATATGGGCTCACACGAGATCATCAAATAATCGGCCCTCATCGCCCATTGTGGAGTCCTGTCAATCATAACACCTCAACATGCAACAATTCATTAGCTATACCATCATAGTATCATAGAAAATAATCCACATGCCAAGTCTTGCATGTCATTATGAGAACATTCATCATTATACAACTATTACATGCTTCACCTCATGAAATATTGTTGGGTCCCTATAATACTAGTGATTACCCCATTAATATTGTAGTTGCATCCCATATAAATATTTTTGTCCCCCTATTATCCCCATATTGTTATTACTGTGCCCCATAGAATCCCTCTATTGTTATTTTTGTGGCTTTATATGATTATTGTTAGGTCGGTTGGGTTATATTGTGACTCCTTATACTCCTATATATAGAAAGGAGGATATGTCATTTGAATCATCCAAGAATTGTAATGTAAAGGAGGTTGCCCCCTCGAAGAGGTTGAGTTCTAAGGAATTGATCTATCTTTTCTATCTTTCTTGAGCTGGTTTCATAACATTTGGTATTAGAGCTTTGGATTCTAGGGTTTCGCTGCTCCAAAAAAGTCATTGTGGCATTTTCACTATAACATTTTTTCTGCGACGTTTCAGAAGCTAAAAAAAAAATCCATTTGAGATGAAATCGTGCTGAATCTCAAGACCGAATTTCAGAGCTTTTCATGCTATATGTGCGGAGATATGATCTTAGGAAGTTGGTCTTTTTGCAGACTCCTGAGTTACATTCCAAACAGGTGACCTCGGGAAACTCGTCATAACTTTCTCTCTGAGCATCAAATTGAAATTTCATAAGAAGGTATAGAAAGAGAATGGACTATAGTTTCTTTTATATAGTTTTCACAGCCAAAGGTTGAAACAATGACTCGTGGCACGTCGTACAAGTTTGCTCTACTGAACTAGTCTATAATCAGGTCACTGTGGGAGATTTTGCATAACTCTTCCTTGGAGAATCCAATTTGGATCAGACTAGTGGCATTGGAAAGAGGACACAGAGGGCTACTACAGATCGCAATTTTAGAATTGGATAATCCGAAAGTACAGAGATACATCAGAGGCAATATCAAGCTCCTACAAAGGGAAAAAAGTTGTGTAGATTCTTTTAAATTTTTGCTTAAGATTGGTTTGAAAATTTATTTTGAAGGAATTGAAAGGGCATAGTAGAGCATTATTATTAGTAACTGATGCCCTGAGGAAAGAAAATGCAAACACCTAGTAAGCAACCTGAAAGCTCTAGCATGACTCATGAAGAAGAGGAAGAAATGCTACATGATATATCAAAATTACAAGACCAAGTGCAACAAACGTCACTCTCACAAAAGCTAACAGAAGCTAAGATAAATGGCGTGGAATCTAAGATAAATGGCGTGGAAGCTAAGATGAATGGCGTGAAAGCTAAGATGGACAATTTGAAGATAGATTTGAAGACATACATGGAAGATTTGACGACAAATTTGAAGACAAACATGGCAGATTTGAAGACAGATTTGACAAATTTCCTACAAGAAATGCTTACTAATGATGAAAGGGTAGTAAAGGAAACTCATGATGTGAACAAAAGAAATGTTAATCATGATTTCGTAGACTCTAATGTTGGATCGAAGACCCACCATATTCCAAAAATCGATATGAGGAAGTTTGAGGCAAGGATCCCGCAACATGGATATTACAGATGGAGCAATTTTTCGATCTCAATAATGTAAAAAACACACAAAAGGTACGTATTGCAACTTTATATTTGGAACCAAATCAGTTTGTATGGTATCAATGGCTTTGCTCTCGTAAACAAATTATCACTTGGACAATTTTTACGGAAGAATTGATAGCACATTACGAGGATACAAAAAGCAACACTTTTTTTAGCCAATTGATAAGTCTCAAACAGAAGGGTTCAATAATGGAGCACATTGAGTAGTTTCAAAAATTGAACATAGCGGTAAAAAATATTCCAGAGGAGCATAGGATTGATGTGTAAATAGGGTCTTTAAAGGATAATATCCAACATGATGTTCGCCTTTGGGAACTTGATTCATTAGAAAAGGCATTCAGGTTAGCAAGAAAAATGGAAAGCAAAATTATGGCAACCAGGAAGCATACCACTCACAACTATAAAGAT
>APFE030559947.1:42300-84358 GCA_000404065.3 Pinus taeda
TGTTGGGTCCCTATAATACTAGTGATTACCCCATTAATATTGTAGTTTCATCCCTTATTAATATTATTGTGCCCCTATTGTCCCCATATTGTTATTACTGTGTGCCATAGAATCCCTCTATTGTTATTTTTGTGGCTTTATATGATTATTGTTAGGTCGGCTGGGTTATATTGTGACTCCTTAGACTCCTATATATAGAAAGGAGGTTTTGTCATTTGAATCATCCAAGAATTGTTCATTTATGTAATGTAAAGGAGGTTTGCCCCTCGAAGAGGCTGAGTTCTAAGGCGTTGATCTATCTTTTCTATCTTTTCTTGAGCTGGTTTCATAAAAAATACCATCACAGTTTATAACATGAACATATTGCATCAAAGATATATCATGACTTCTCATACTAAATGAACCACATGTCAATAAACTCATATTATAGCATCATAATTCCTATGCCACGTTATGCATATCATATCCATCATGAGTATTCAACATTAAATACCTATCATCACGTAGTAAATGAATATGTCAATATACCTTGACGTAACATCATAATACCTATGCTTATCACTACCATCATAAGGATACATCATCTATATAAGAACCACGTGTCCATCATAAACTGAAATCATAATTTAGATGTATCTTGATTTAGTTGTTGGATAAAGGTATCTTCCTTAGCTAAGTAAGCACTAGCACACATTTTCATCAAGTAAATAAGGAAATTATTTAAAAATAACATCTGCATCTTCCCGAGTAGCTGACCCTGGGCTATATTGGTCCCACTGGACCTTGACTTGCTCAAACTCACGGTTCCTGAGTCGACGTACCCGGCGGTCCAGTATACAAAATGGTTCGACCTGAAGGACTCCTTCCTCAGAAACCTGTAATTTTTCAAATTTCAAAACATGGGATGGGTTGGGTACATATTTTCTAAGCATAGAAACATGAAACACATTATGCATCCTTCTTAGATGGAATGGCAGCTCGAGCTTATAAGCAACTGGTCCAATCCTTTCTAGGATCGTGAATGGTCCAACAAATCTAGGGGGTAACTTTGTTCCCTTACCAATCCTAAAGGGACTTTTAAAAGGTTTGATTCTAATAAAAACTTGGCTTCCTTCCTCAAAGTTCCTATCAACTCTCTTTGCATCAACATAACTTTTCTGGCAATCCCTAGCTTCTTTTAGTCTCTGTTTAATTGTGGCCATTTGTTCTTCCATTTCTTGGAGCATTTCAGGTCCCAACATGACTCGATCCTCTAATCGATCCCAACTTAATGGAGTACTACATGGTCTTCCATACAAGATTTTGAAGGGAGATGCCTATATTAAATGAGATAACTATTGTTGTATGCAAATTCCACTAAAGGTATTTCTCCCAATGGTTTTGTTGATCCATGACATACATTCTTAGCATGTCCTTTAACACTCGGTTTACTCTTTCTGTTTTCCCATCTGTCTATGGGTGATATGTTGTACTGAGATTTAGTTGTGTTCCCATATATTGTAATAAGCTTTTCCAAAATCTGGAAGTAAAACGTGCATCTCTGTTAGATTTTATTTTTCGAGGCACTCCATGAAGGCGAATTATTTCTTTTAGGAAAATTTGAGCGATAGCTGATGCGTCAAAGGTGGTCTTAATTGGAATGAAGTGAGCACTCTTAGTTAATTTATCAACAACAACCATAATGCAGTCATGTCTTTGTAATGTCATAGGTAAGCCTCCAACAAAATCCATCGAAACAACTTCCCACTTAGTTTCTGGTATATCATGGGGTTGTAAAAGCCCTGCTGGGTGACGATGTTCAACTTTAACATGTTGACATTCTAAACATTGAGCCACAAACTCTATAATATCCTTTTTCATTCCTGTCCTAAAAAATAGTTGTTTTAAGTCCGCGTACATTTTCTGGAATCCTTGATGTGTAGCATATGGAGCTTGGTGGGCTTCTTTCATTATTAATTTCCGAAGTTCATCCTCATCTGGGACGTAAATCCTACCTTTATATTGTATCAATCCATCATTTTCTAAGGTGTATCCTTCCCACCTGGTTGCCATAGGTACCTCTTCTTGTAAGGCAAAATTTATTTGTTGGTATTGCGGGTCTCCTACTAGGTGGTTTAGAATCCAGCTTCTCAAGTCTATCTTTAATGACGATATTGAATGAAGTCTAGGTAACTTGCTTAAAGCATCTGCAACTTTATTCTCTTTTCCCTTGATGTAGGATATCTTGAAATCATAATCACTAAATAGCTCACTCCAGCGTCGTTGTCGAGCATTAAGGTCCTTTTGTGTGAAGATATACTCAAGACTTTTATGATCTGTTCTTAATTCAAATTGACGCCTCATCAGATAGTGTCTCCATAGTCTCGAGGACATTACAACTGCCGCTAACTCCAGATCATGAGTTGCGTAATTGATTTCATGGTTCTTGAGTTTATGTGAAGCATAAGTGATAACCCCTTCATCTTGCATCAAGACTGCACCTAATCCTTCTCCTGATGCATCCGTGCATACATGAAAGTCCTTATCCATGTCGGGTACCTTTAATATTGGAGCAGTTGTTAGTTGATGTTTTAGCTCATTAAATGCTTTCTCACACTCACTTGTCCATTCAAACTTAACCCCTTTCCTTTGGAGGTGGGTGATGGGATTAGATATCTGTGAGAACCTTTTTACAAACCTTCTATAATAGCCTGCCAACCCCATAAATTTGTGTACCTCTTTGACATTCCAAGGAGTAGGCCAAGTCATTATAGTTTCAATCTTACCGTAATCCACTACAATGCCTTTCCTGCTAATGGTATGGCCTAGATATTGAATTTCTTTCTCAAAGAAGGAACATTTAGTAGGTTTTCCATATAGCTAATGTTCTCTAAGGCATTGTAGTACCAATCTCAAGTGTTCTAGATGCTCCTTCTCATTACAGGAATAAATGAGGATGTCATCCAAGAACACTTGAACAAAGCGGTCCATATATTTTCGAAAAACACTATTCATCAAGTTCATGAAGGCTGCTGGGGCATTAGTCAAACCAAATGGCATAACAATAAACTCATAGTGTCCATATCACGTTCTGAATGTCGTCTTAGGTATGTCTTCCTTTTTGATTCTTAGTTGATGATAACCTGACCATAAGTCTAGCTTTGAAAATATTGAAGCTCATCTTAGTGGGTCAAAGAGGCCATCTATTCGAGGCATGGGGTACCTATTCCAAATGGTGGCCTTGTTTAGATCTCGGTAATCAATACATAACCCCAAGGTGACACACTGGGTTGGATAAAACCTTGATCAAGAAGTTCTTTAAGCTGTATACTCAACACATTAAGCTCTGGGACAGTCATTCGATGAGGTGTTTTTGATATGGGTTCTACTTCTGGTTTCAAAGTTATGGAGAAATCGATTTCTAGAATTGGAGGCAAACTTGATAGCTCTGGAGGGAATACATCTGCAAATTTAGAAAGTAGTGGGTGTAACTTATCCGAGGACTTCTCGTTGGTAAGAACCATATCTACCGCATAAATCTTGCACCCTTTCCTCATACACTTATTAACTTTCTTTGCTGATATGAGGCGCAACGTAACATCATGTCTATTGCCTTTTATTACTTTGGTTTCTCCTTGGTCATTTTTTAGGAGAACTGTCTTATTATAGCAATCCAGTATAGCTTGATGGGATTCAAGCCAATCCATTCCTACAATTAAGTCATACGTCCCTAGAGTCGTGCTATACAGGTTCATCATGGTATCACACCCCCCAATGTTAACACTGCAATCTCTTACCATTGACCCTACTAATTGTTGAGAGCCTGATGCCATTTCTACCATTCTAAAGTTACTTTGCTCATGAGTTGTCAATCCACATCTAAGTATTGTTGAAGGAGAAATAAAACTATCAATGGCACCTGGATCAATTAACACAGATAGAGGGATGTTATTGACCATACCTGCGGACTCCACTACAGTGGCTTGGTGCTCAGCCTGGCGATGGTTTGTGGCTGCATGAATTCAGTGTGGGTTTTGCGGTCTTCCTCCTTTTGCTTTGTGTCCCTGTTGTTTAATCCCATTTAAAAACTTGGACAATCCCTTATATAATGTGGACCTATGCATTGGAAACATTCTACTTGTTCCTGATTCTTATGTTGTACCTGTCCTTGGCCACCAAATCCTCTACCCCCACCATTCAAGTAGTGTTGACCCTTACGTCCTCTTGGAGGCAACCAAGAAGTTGCACTAGCGAACTGAGAAACATTGTTTTGTCTTCACTTGAATATATATGGCTACCCTCCCAGTCCTATGGGATTTTCCTTCCCTGTATTTTCTTCAACCACCATTTGCTTTTTCATATTTATCTTTCTCAGGACTTGTTTGGCTAAACTAGTGGTTATTTCCATAGTGGTGGGTTTCCACATGGCAACTTCTGCTCAGACCAAGGGATCGAGTCCATGCAAGAACCTTTCGGCTTGACATTTATCATCAACCATATAGTCCATGTGATGGACCAACGCATAGAATTCAGCTTCATAGTCCTCAATAGATCTACCATTCTGTCGCACTTCATGAAAAGATCCTACTTGTTGGTGTTTGTACTCTTCTGATAGGTACCTAGTTCAGAAGGCTTCCTCAAACATTTCCCAAGTGACTTGCACTGGGGTGACTTGCATCTTCGCTTCTTCATTTACCCACCATAATAGAGCATGTTCTTTTAGTAGACTCATTGATATTTGGGCCTTTTCCCTTGAAGTGTATGCCTTAAACCTAAGTGCTCTTTTGACACCAATTACCCATGCTTATACTTTTGAACCCTACTATCAGGAAAACTAGTGTCCATTCAGAGCTGCTAGTCCCACTAAGACGGGTAGCTATCTTAGAAACAAACAATTTAAAGTCACTTGTGTTTTCCTTTATGAGAGATAGATGAAAGAGAAGCAGAGAGTACCAACCTCAGTCTTTCACTTAGCTCCTTGCTTGTTTCCTCTCTCCCTTGAGAGAGCTTTCGCCACTCTTTCCTCACTTATCCCGCTTCAAAGAACACCTGTAGAGTCAAAGTAGCAAAATACCATCAAAGCATAGAGATCTATAGCCATAAACAATATAGGATCAGATGTATATTAACCATACAAATGCATACACAAATACAAGATTCAGAGATATACAAGTATATGGAGGAAAACTCAAATAGATTTATTGATAGAAGTAGTAGAAGAGAGGATTACAACCAAGCTGTCTAATCCAACGCCATACTCCCCAGCATGAAAGCCCTCTTCACCTCATGAAAAGCTAGATCACCCAACAATACAATGTTTCACAGAGAAACCAACAGCACTTCCTTACAAAATACAAAATTCCAGCCTCTGGATCTCTGGGATGAGGGATCCATATATAGATATTTGCAGGTGGGTGATTCAACTTCTGGGATTTTGATTAGTTTCATTTCACTGATAGCTCATGGTTCCACTTGGAGATTTCATGATCTCTTACTCATCCCTGGGCAAATTCAGAGAGGCAAGTGTCAAATGGGTAGTTTCTAGAAGATTCTCTAGGTTTCCACCTAGCCAACTACCTCTGCCATTTGTCTGCTCTCACTGATCACACCCTACAGAAGGGCTTTCCAGTAGGCATTGCACTTTTTGCATGTAGCAGGTGAGATGCATCGCACCCTTAGCACTGAGTAGTCTATATGGTCCAGTTTTGACTAGTTCTGAGTAGTTTTTCAGGGAGAACTTCCTGGAGATGATATAATCAGCTGACCTTGTTCCTTTAGGGTATGCAACAACACTTTTAGGGGCTTAGAATCCCTTGGTTTATGGACATATGAGATTGGGGTTGCAGTGCCCAAATATGTCTATAACAGTTGCCCCCTAAAGCATGAGGTCGTAAATCTTCTAATGTCGGGTGAAATGCTTTATCATGAGAGTCCGAGGCTTTCGCTGAAGGTGCCTGTAATAAGATACATCCAATAATTATCTTCATAATATTTTCATGATCTAGCTGAGGCGGGCATTCCCATGCTCAGCTTTATAAATTCATTTTCATGTACATATGACAGACAACCGTCTGTGTGACAAACTGATGATTCTGGTAGAGCCATCATCCTTTGGCTTGGATGATTATCTGTGCAGCTATGATGTACATTTGATGTCTTTATTTTCCTGAATATATCACAGCCCGGATGGATGAAACTAGATCCGGGGTCTCAAACTCGTTAAATCTTCGCCCGATGTACAAGTCGATCCATGTGAAAAGATGTTCTGATGTCGAACATGGAAAGACATTACCTGATTACCAGCCAGTGATGTAGGCTATTAACAGGCGCGAGAGGAATCACCGATAACGATAATGACCCTCAAGGTACTATATTACAATTCATGTGGTGCGAATACATGAGTCAATGTTGAAAACCACGCAAAATCTTTCAGTCGAAGGCCATTGATGTAAACCTGTCGCCAGAAGTGAGAAACTTGCCATTGAGGCATGCAAGCTTCAAAGTACTGAAAGGGTTGTTCCTAAGTCAACTTCTTGGATAATGAGCTGATGTTGACAAGAAGTGACCCATCGTAGGAGGGCCTTAATGAATCCCACATCTACGACACGAACAGAGAAAATGATTTTGTGGAGGTGAAAACGATCTGATGATACAAGGTTCAGGGTGGTGGTCATGAAAAATGGAGAGTGAAGGTATTGCAGTGGATGAGGCATAAGTTGGGTTGGTGAATTCTCTGAGTGACTTCTCTTGAACATATCGGTGACACTAAAATGGATTGGTAGCGTTAACCCCAAAGATGGATGGTACGGAGGACCAATGGTGATATGACCAGTGAACGGAATAACCCAACTCGACTCAATCATGCTGATGGAGTGAAAGTGTCATGTTCAAGAGCGACCTGCTACCAATAAAGTTCTTCAAGTTTTCTTCCCTATTTTTCCCCAGTCATTTCTGACCAGTACCTCTTTATTTTTGTCAAAGTTGAAGAGGATAACATATGGTTGTTCTATAATTTTCCCTTCCGGAAAACCTGTTGCTATGTTTTAGCGAGCCTAGCGACAGTGAAACTCGCTCTTATCTGCATGGACAAGTTTTTCGCTATTCTTTTAACGAGTTTAATGACAAAGATATCTCAGTCCTTTTCAATTTTAGAGAGTCTGAAAAGAGATGGAAAGGAAACTCCAGTAATCATTTTTCGTAGTATAATCCCTTAAGTCTGAAAAAGTATAAAATAATACGAAAGGAATGACTTTTCCAATCACTTTAATGAGCCAAAAAAGACAAGCGCTCGATCTTTTTGTGTAATGATCCCTCGGGTCCAAAAAGATTAAAATCTAGAGGAGGGATGGCACTTCCAATCACTTTAACGAGCTGGAGAGGCCAATTTCTTGGAAATCTTTTTATATTTTACGAGTCTAAAAAGAGCTTAAAAGAGACTCGTTATTTCCAAACACCTCAATGAGCTAGAATGCTCGACAATCTTTTCATATTTAATGAGTCTAAAAATGAGTTTAAAGGAGACTCATTTTTTGAGGAACGAGTGATGTTTTTGGGTAGCAACTGGTTCCAGGTAAGTCTGGAACTTTTCAATCATAGCAATGTAAAGAAGCTGGCTAACAGAATCACTCGCTGCAACTATTCCTCAAAAGGGTAAACAATCAAGTGGAGGCGGATGATCGGCTAAAAAGTGGAGGTGATGGTAAGAACACGACCAAGGCTCAAAAGTTGATAGCAATGCGATCACAAAGGTTATTTACCGAAAGTGGGTTCATTTTTTAATGAGCTTGAACTCTGGGGAAACATATGCTCATTGCTAGGTTTATTTTTTAATGAGCTTGAACTTTGCGTAAACCTGCTCGTGGCTAGTTTTATTTTTTTAATGAACTTGAACTTCGCGTAAACCCGCTCGTGGGTTTTCATGCCCCCAGCATGATGAAAAGGAGAGTCTCTTGTAACCAGATGGAAATCACTGTGGTGAAGCAAGATGGCTTCGTCCAAAATAGACGAAGGTGAATGGTGTGACAGACCAATCACATAACCTACAAGGAGACTTATCTTTACAACTAGATGCATGCCCCCCAAGCTTCATTACATTCACCAGACTACTCATGGAAATTAGGTGGATGGAATGAAGGTTCAAGAGATACTGATTTCGCTTGGAATCCACTGTATTTATAGTATTTGATAGAAAATCAAAAACTGAAGGATGATTAAGGTCACTGGAACAATCTTCGTGGTAATCCGAAAGATGGGAATGATGGTGGTAGTCTTCCCATGGTGCCTCTCCTCTCATCATTGACTGAACAATTCCTTCGTCTGTAGAATGTGCATGCGACCAAGGATCTAAAGAGGTACCATATTCCTTAGACCTATCTATCCAAACACTCAATGAGCGTTGATTTGGGTTTGCCGCCCAGGCCGAGAACATTGATTGCTACAATATTTCTATTGGGCTTGGAGGCAATACCTAGCGATGATCCATGCTAACATCATGTTCGGAAATCCTCTGAATCTTTGTAGATATAGAAGATACCATATTGCAGGTTCCCACCATGGCCACTTCCGCCAGATTATTCGGAGGCGGTAGGGCAAAAGTACCCATTAATGTAGGGTATTTTAGGAGGCCTACTATGATATTTTGAAGTGATTAAGAACTTCCATGGATCATTGGAATGCTTCCCGTAACTTGTGAACTGTTTGGGAGGAAGGTTTGTTGGTCAACGATTGTAATTCCTCCTTGAAGGGAAATACAATCTTTCTAAAATAAGTTGACACAACAGTAGCCATAGCATAAATCCAGGGCCTTCCCAGTAGGATGTTGTAATCGAGGTTTCCATCGATAACTTCAACATCAATTTCTACTGTTTCCCCCCCGTTCAACTTGCAAGTTACTTAAAATCCCGTACGGGGTGTATGTTCATCGATTGAATGCTTTTAATGTTGTTGATGATCTTGACAAGGGTGGTGAGCCTAAAGTTTTCCAGCAACTCATTGACATAATGCATGTAGATGCCCCCTCATCAATAATTGTTCGATGAACAGTTTTATTGAGGGCTTTCACTTGTATGAGGAAAGCGAGTTGAGCTAGTAACTGATGTTCGTATCCTTTACGCTTAAAGGCCAAAAGATTGGAACCTGATGGGTCAATCCCACATATTGCTGATAATAGAGCCTGCTTTTGGGAGGGGCAATTTTGCAGTACTTCAAGCGTCGACATAGCAGATGGTGATTGGGCCAGATCCTCTACTATATTATAATTTTGTGCTACTCGAGCACAAGGATTAAATGTTGATTTGTGTACTACTCCCTTTGGCGGCTTTATTGTTAGTTCAGGAATGATGGATGGCACAACTTCAGTTGAAGTTGTTGTCGAACTACTAGGTTGATCTGCAACCTCGTTGTTTGATAGTTGTGGATTCTCATAATCTTTATTCCTTGTCGATATCAAAGCATCATTTTCTTGTTTCGAAATGGACAACATAAGCACTTGGGTTGGGGAAGCATTGTCGCTAGCAACTAGATTGGTTTTTGGGTTTCGAAATGGATCAGTCAATACCGCTGAGGTTTTTGAGCTCTTAAATAATTTATTATTATTAATATCATCTTTATGCAAACAATCTCTCATCCAATGGTCCTCATCGCATATAAAACATGGATGACTAGGTTTCTTTTGCCCAAAAGGATTTTCAGAAGATTTTTCAAGAGACGAATCATCCTGTTTCTTCTTTTTCTTTTCCATTTTCTTCTTGCCCCCTGGTTGCTTCAGTTCTTTTCCTTTGTCGGTCAACACAGCATTAACCTCCGAGGTAGGAAGTTTGTCATTTTCCTTTTTACTGGAAACTGCAAGGGCTTTACTAGATGTAGCCTTTGCGGTTTGTGTACTTGAGGTGCCAATCACGCCGTCGCCGACATGAGAGTCCCTGTTCGATTTAGGAGGAGGAGGAATGGAAAACTACGGTCTAGGAGAATCAGGAATTTTGTCGTAGAGCATGCCAGACTAAGTATAGATCAAGTCTAAATATTGCGCACGAGTAATGACTTGATCTTCAGTGACAACTCCTCCCTTGGCCACATCTTCTGTAATAGAAGGTAACAATGACTTAATAAACCATTCAGCTAACAGTTGATCAGGAACATATGTTTTTCCATTCGATGATGACGTCGCCACTCATGAATATGATCAGATGTGTGAGTGGTTGTCGCCTGCTTAAAATTCCTAAGAAGCTCCATTCCTGTTTCGTACCTTATTGGTAACTAAAAATGGGTTAAAAAGGTGGTGGCAAGGGCGCTGAAGTTATTGAATGAAGCTCTAGGAAATTCGATGTACCATTTTGCTGCTGGACCAATTGATGTTCTCTGAAAAAGGCGAAGCCTAATCGAATCATCATTGAGGGTGTTGGACGAACACCATAGATGAAAAGTCATCACATGATTCGACGAATCTTCACCCAAATTTCTATTGAATTTAGGAATATCTCGCGAAAGTTTATGAGGAATCGCTAGCCACCAAGGGGCATAAGCAATTGGATCATTTGTTAGCCGATTCAGATCTGATAATTCTAAAGTTGTGACGAAAGGAAACTGTTGATTCAGGTTTGGCGAAGCATACTCAGGATAAGACGGGATCGCCTGAGCAGTGGGTCTTTGCATACCAGCATAATGTATTTTAAGCTGATAACTTTGATAAGGTTTATGGGAGTAACCATTATAATATGATTGATGGTAACCGTTTTGAATATACGGCTGTCCATTACCCACAAAGCTTTGTTGCTCAGGTCCTCGATAAGCTTGCTGGAATTGCGGTTGTTGATATTGCACCAGCAATGGCTATGAGACAATTTGTTGTTATCCAATACTGGATGTTTGACCAAGATGAGGGGTTATAGTACCCATGGGATCCTGAGTCGCTTCAGTTAAGGAGCCACCAATCGGCAGTTGTGATTGAGTTGCGGATACAAGAGGCTGTTGTATTACGACATGAGAGACTAGAGGTTGACATACAACAGGCAGCGCTTGTACTTGCGACACCATCACAATAGCTGGTGTAGTGGGAATGATCGACACAGGTTGATTTTGTTGCATTGAATATACAACTCTCGGTTGTTGAGGTAGTATTGGTACCCAACCACTGGATGCAATTCCAGCTTGACCCGAATTCTGTTGTGAACTCTCATATGGTTGTTCTCTTGGAGGGAACAATGAAAAGGCATATTGCCCCCCATATGGCGGTAATCCAGTGTTCAAAGGGAAAATTGGCCTTTGGAGATTGGACTGCCCAAATTGATACTTTTGCAAAGGATCAATTTGCTGAGAATCAACATAAAAAATTCTAGATAATGTTCCGGATGAACAAATAGGAACAGAACATACTATCAAAATAGTCCTTGGGTGGACACTAGTTGGGACAGATGGTACACCAGTAAACATTGTCGGAGTGGCAGCAGGAGATTCTGCTGCTGCTGTATCAGATGAAACAGTCCTAGATGTTGATGGTTATTCAGACATATCGAGTCTATACAAAAGACTTCTTAGCAATTCTATAGGAACTTGCGATGAAGGATGACTAAATTTTGTAGTAGAAGGATATAGGTGGATCCCAGTTCCAAAATGCAATGGGGTACTGGATGGAAGATCCTCCACAATCTCTTCTATAGCAATCAGTCCAGGTGGAAGAGGTAGACTTTCAGGTCCGTAAAATATTTCTGGTGCTGAAGAAGGTATAGACTCTGCAGCGACAAATTTTGGAGGGGTGACACCTTCCGAATCAGCCCTAGATGGAGCTGGTTCAGGAATAGAATTGTTTACTGTTACACTAGGATTAGTGCTAATGTCCTCTTGTAACTGCAAAACTTCTTCTGTAGAGGCAGGGATACCAGAAATAGTTGGAGTAACTAGAGTCTCTGAGGAAGTTGAAACACAAGTTTCAACTAAACCAGGAGACTTTGACCCAGTTAAACAAGATCGCTTAGCACGAAATGGTTTCGTTTCGGGAGTCAAAGATGGTTGACTCGTTAGTCTCTGCGAACAACGGGGTTTTTATTGACTTTCTTCCATGATTGCGGATTACATGATCAACTCAAAATTAAAAGGGGAAAATGTTATTCCGAATTAAATGAAACTTATGACGCTTTGACACAACTTGATTTTTCAATTTTAAGAGTCGAGAAAAAGCTAAATATGACTCTAGTCGCCTTCGATTTTTAGTGAGCCTGAAGTGACAAGTGCTCAGATGGACCTTTTCTTTTAAGGAGTCTGAAAAGGAACGAAAGTGACTACTCTGGAAATCTAGACAGAGGGATTACGAAACCAATCACAAAACTGCAGGATACTTTTTAAGGTACGGCAATCAATCTTCCCGAATGTTGTGTTCAGTGCATTGCGATCGATAGGGCGGCAGACACGGCTTCCTAAGGATAAAGGATACAAAGTATTGTAGTCTCCCAATATATACTCGACTGTACGTGGGACCACAAGTCCATACTATCACATGTCGTATCAAAGAGGAGGAATCACCCAACCTACTATGAAAACGAAAGTTACCAGGCTTTACGATGCTGGAATACGTCTCTAGCCTAGACTTCTAGATGTTGTGCGTTAGGTTCCAAAGCGTTTTTATGTTCATTGAAGTTTATTTTACAGTTGATCTTTCTTAAGAAGTTTGCCTTTAAGGTTCACCGCGTGATGTAGATATACAATTCCTAAATATGCAATCTAAGATGATAAACAGTCGTTTACTTTCTTTTTGCAATTCAAATCCTAGCTACTAAGGAAAGAGAAGTAAAATTCTTTCAACATAGAGCAGAGAGCACACACTAAGATGCATTGTCCTAAATCAATTTCCGCATGCAGTCTAAATGAAAATGCACATGCATGTATTTTTTTTTTAGTTTCCTTAATGTGAGAATGACAAAAAGGAAACTCAGTACAGATCTGAACTATCGTTTCTCAAAGCGACACTTCAGCAATTCCTTTTCAAAATGAAAGGAATATTAAGACGATGCTTTCAATTTCGACCTGAAAACTACTTTTGACACTTCAAAGAATTGACGATTCAAATCAAATATAATAGAAAAAGTATAATCAACTATCTAAAAGAGGAAGACTTTACGACACTCTTTTATTTGACTAAAAATGACACTTGCGACACTTTCAAATCAAAAGACGATAGTTCGATTAAGCTACTGTTTGCAAAGGATAATTGTAAATGATGAAAAATACATAAAAATACATTCACAATTCTTTATAAATGGAGGCTGAATAATGCAAAGGAAGAGAGTTTCAACAGTGACATATTGATCATAGACAACAAAACTACTGAATAAAGCTGAAGACAATGAAGAAAAACCAAAATCTAGAGGCAGAAATAGTCTCACTTAATCATTGCACCTGTAACACAGGGAAACAAGGATGCATCTCACCTGCAACACATGGGAGGTGTGATGCATCCAGGTTGCTAATGAGAGACAGTGCGATGGTCCAGGGATGAGACTGAGCTTGGTTTTCACTCACAGTTTGCAGCTAAGTTCAGGGATTTCGGCTGAGCTAATGATAGATAGTAAACTCAAAGTACAACGGCTGATCTAATGAGGTTACTTGAGCTACCACCAGGGCACTTAGGATGTTTGCAAGTCAATTGTTCAATTCATAAACAAACCCGAAGATTGACTGAAGCAGTGTTGAACTACTTTGCACTTGCATAGCAAATGCAGTTCGAAGGCTAGCTGGCTTAACTTCAGGCTCTGTCTATAGTTTATAAAGCAAACAAATAGAAACAAACTAACTAGCTAATCACTCCCCAGCGGAGTCGCCATTTTGTTATCGGGAAAACTAGTGTCCATTCAGAGCTGCTATTCCCACTAAGACGGGTAGCTATCTTAGAAACAAACAATTTAAAGTCACTTGTGTTTTCCTTTATGAGAGATAGATGAGAGAGAAACAGAGAGTACTAACCTCAGTCTTTCGCTTGGCTCCTTGCTTGTTTCCTCTCTCCCTTGATAGAGCTTTCGCCACTCTTTCATCACTTGTCCCACTTCAAAGAACACCTATAGAGTCAAAGCAGAAAAATACCATCAAAGAATAGAGATATATAACCATAAACAATATAGGATCAGATGTATATTAACCATACAAATGCATACACAAATACAAGATTTAGAGATATACAAGTATATGGAGGAAAACTCAAATGGATTTATTGATAGAAGTAGTAGAAGAGAGGATTACAACCAAGCTGTCTGATCCAGCGCCATCCTCCCAGCATGAAAGCCCTCTTCACCTCATGAAAAGCTAGATCACCCAAAAATATAATGTTTCACAGAGAAACCAACAACAATTCCTTACAAAATACAAAATTCCAGCCTCTAGATCTCTGGGATGAGGGATCCATATATAGATATTTGCAGGTGGGTGAGTCAACTTCTGAGATTTTGATTAGTGTCATTTCACTGATAGTTCATGGTTCCACTTGGAGATTTCATGATCTCTTACTCATACCTGGGCGAATTCAGAGAGGCAAGTGTCAAATGGGCAGCTTCTAGAAGATTCTCTGGGTTTCCACCTAGCCAACTGCCTCTACCATTTGTCTGCTCTCACTCATCGCACCCTACAGAAGGGATTTTCAATATGCATCGCACTTTTTTCATGTAGCAGGTGAGATGCATCGCACCCTTAGCACTGAGCAGTCCGTATGGTCTAATTTTGACCAGTTCTTAGTAGTTTTTCAGGGATAACTTCTGGGAGATGATATAATCAGCTGACCTTATTCCTTTAGGGTATGAAACAACACTTTTAGGGGCTTAGAAGCCCTTTGTTTATGGACATATGAGATTTGGGTTGCAGTGCCCAAATATGTCTATAACAAACCCCCTCCTTGACCTGTAAACTCTGGTAATTTGGATTTTTGGACTTCTTTCATAATATCAAGGGTTGTTTGCCCATCTTTGGCATTGAATTCAAAATTTAGGTCTTGTCTCTATTTTTGTTCCAACTTCCTTCCTTTACCTTGAGTATTTCCTTGATCTTCTCCTTGGCTTGAGACCCAATCCTTAAATATATTTGTCATTTCCCCAAGGGAATGTAATATAGCTTGCTCAGCTAGGGTTCCTATCTCTGAAGTGGCAGGAGGTGGGGTTTCCACCTCAGGGTTGCTTCAGGTTTGTCTTCGACATTTAGGAGCCATGATCTCCCCTGTGTAATCAATTGAATTTCACATTACTTCCTTACTCATGTGCCAAAAGCTAAAATAAACCTAGAATATCCCTGATTTTATAATATGCAATTAATTACATCAACACATAATTAATTTTCCATTCATCCGAATACTTAAACCATAAATTATCAATAATCGCTAATTTTGTAGTATTAAATGATGAAAAACATGAGTTGGAAGGTAATAATGATGTCTGAATAAAAACTTAAAGAATCGTCTCAACATAAAATCAAAATTTGAATGAGTAAAGCTTAAGAATATTGGTGGCATTATTGTTTTAAAAAGGTGCTTGAATTCTAAAAGAAAATTTATTCACCGTGACTTTTGAAATTATATGTCACACCAATATTAAGTCTATAGATTCATGACCTTTATGAGCTAGGATAGATTGAAATTCTGTGCTGTAGAGTGAAATTGAATATCTGTTTAAGAAATCATAACTTATGTTAGAAGAAAGATGTTATAAAAATTAAATGGACTGCCTTTAACAAAATAAATTGTTAAAAAAATTATGTATCTTGAGATTCTTATGGCCATTAAATGATTACTCTAAGGGCTTTAAGAAATCAAAAAACCAAGAAATATTCCAACAGAAACACACCATAAACAAGAAGAGACACCACCACCCGACCCATAACCGGATTGGATGACTGGGAAGGTTATCCCTTCCCAAAACACAAAATAAAATCATTTTATTAATTATATGGCCTGCTTGCAAGCGCACCTGTGAAGGAAACACCAAAGCTTTAATGGCTACCGAGTTTTACATTCATCAATTACCTTTTCACTTTTAACAAAAACTTCTTTAAGAGTGAGGATTCAAAATTGAATCAAATCCCTGTCCTTTGAGACCTTCAATACACAATTTTCCATCAATTTACCACGGTAGATTTCGAGATCTCGAAAAATAAATTTCCAAGATTATACCATGACAACGCTCTCTAATCCTCTTGAAGATCAAATCCAAAGCTTGCATTAAATAAACCACGTCCGAATACAGCATTAAACTTTCCCATGTCTTTTATTTCTAGATTATCCATTCATATACCGTCATCGCATGGAAATACAATTACGGTTATGACTGCCATGGAGTTCGACAATCTAGAAATTTCTAATCTCAAAATTTTATTCTGTTCGAATAGAATTGCTGGTGGAACAATCCAATCCAGAAACAACGTAAAGGAAAATGAATGAAGCAAGCAGGAACGAGTGAAGGTGGTGGTAATGGTGGTGTCTGAACTATTTCCATTGTCAAGATGATATCAGCAAATCCATTAATATCAGTTAACACATTACCGCAATTTAAGCATCATGGAAGTTTGGTTTGGCGTTGGGCTGAGAAAGAAAAGGATGGGTGTGTACAGGTCGTGGAGGCTGGGAAACATGCGATTATGTGGCGCACAGGCCTCACGGCCCAGGACCTTCACATTCTGGACCCTCTGTTGTCTTATCCTTTCACCATACTTGGGCGAGAGCGAGCCATTGTGAACAAATTGGAGCACATCAAGGCAATAATCATCACCCAAGTGGTCCTTTTGCTCAATTCAAGAGATCCTACTATCGTTCCCTTCATTGACCACCTCCACCATAGACTTCATGTGCCCATCCAACAGGAAGGTAAAAATAGTGATAATGATATTGTGCATGTAGCTGCTTAGAATCTAAGACTAAGTGTTGTTGTAGAGAAAGAGGCATATCCAGCTCCAGAAATCTTACTTTAAGTCAGTTATTAAATTTATAGTAACTAAAGACCAAAACACTTTTTTTTTAAGTAAAGAACCATTGGCTCTTGCATGCAAGTATACCAAAAATCACGTGTATAAGTACTCCATGACATCCCTATCAAGCGTTAAATTAGAAATTGTATGCCTTCAAAACAAAACAAAAAATGAAACGTAAGGCACATGCAAATCTTATTAAACATGTACGAAATATCAAGTCCAAAAGCCAGTAAAACCATAAGGCTTGAAGACGGACACCATCTACAGTAAAATAAACATTCACGGTAGCATACTGATTCTTAGCCAGGTATTTCTACTAGAATGATAACATTAAATACAATATTTTAAAAAAATGTTTTCAAAGCAGTCTAGAACAAGAATAACAAATCCTTCAAGTTAACCACTAAATCTTGTAGTAATAATACACATCTAAATGTTAATTCCCAAAGGTACCTATAGTTTCAACCTTCTCTGATACCATATGTAACAGCCCAAAACAAACATGTAATTAATCAAGTAATTTATTTTCAACGTGCAATTATCAACTAATTAACTTCAAGTTCAAAATTATGAGTAGAATACTTACCTGTACCTGTGATTTTTGGTTGAAGTCTGCTGACTGCAACAAGGTGTTGGGGACGACTCTCCACCCAACTGTAAGCTCAATTGCACAAGGTCTTGCTACAACTGGCCACCCTCGAGCCCTCATTCAACGTACTACTACCAGCGGATGCTCTGTCTTAGAACACTATTCTCCCAAGAGAATGAATGATAGAATCCTGGAATGATGGAATGCCTCCCATGTTCCTCACCATCTAATAAATAGAGCAAACATTGGAGGGGAACCACATGCACACACTCCATGTGTCTACATGCAACTTTATTGCTTTCTTGTTTTATTTCTTTTTGATAGCTTTACTGATTTTATTTTTTATTGTTTTCTTGTTTTATTTCTATTTATTTTTATTTAGAGCTTTAGTATGGTTATTTATTATTTATTACTATTTTATTTTTAATTATTAATCATTGTTTATTATTTATTTTCTTGTTATTTTTTAATAGTATGGGTTATTTATTATTATTTTATTATTATTATTTATTATTTATTATTAAAGGATTTTTTATTTTTTATTTTTTATAAAGGGATGGACATTACAAACGATTTCTTAATTTCTATATGTCTCTGTGTGTCTTTATGCCACTATGTTTCAATGATTTATATACATTTAGATGGTGGAAAATCTCTATAAGGCCTCAATATTCAACTTGTGTTGTTGACTCATATTTTATTATAAAAAACGTATATGTGAAAAGTCAACATAATACTTATTAATAAAATTTTATTAAATTTAAGCATGATATGTAATTTGAATATGAGTATACCTCTTTAGGTGTCTCTTTCTCTAGTAGATGACTTTTTAAGTTTTTGAGAGAAATGACTATGATTTTTAATTCATCATTTTTAGCCAATATGAAGCATGAGCATGTAGTTGACCATTTTGATGAGGTAGAATTAGACCAAATTAGTGGAACCTGAGGTATGTACGTCCTCATCTTCCAGTTATCCAGTTATGTTAAGAAATTCATTGTGATCATTGTAATGCCTAATGGGTAATGCCCAACAGAGTCCATTACATCAGACATCATATGGTCATAGTCTAATAGACTTCATTCAGTTAGAGGAATCTCGTTACAAATACAAATAGATTACATCTCCTTTATACAATGATGACAGTATCATTACCCAATGGACTCCATTACATCATACATCATATGTTCATAGTCTAATACACTTCATTCAGTTAGAGGAGTCTCGTTACAAATACAAATAGATTACATCTCCTTTATACAATGATGACAATAAACTTCATACCTTTCTTGCCTTCAGTTGGTATCAGATTCACCATGAATACCTAGAAGTCTTGGTCGACACGCAAGGAACTCCAAAGAACTTCACAACATGGCCTCTACTCTGTTTCCAGATACAACAAATTGATTTTAAAAACATGAAGCAACATATCTTATACTTGTTAAAGTGTGATCTAATAAATAATTATAAAACAACATAATATATTCAAATAATCTCACCTAAAATGTTTCAAATATATTAACTCTCATTTAAAAAATGATAAAAAAATATATTTAAAAATAGACTAATTAATCATATAGTTTATAGATATTAAGAAATTATAAAAACATATAATTTAAAGTTACAATATAAAAAATAGTTCAATATCGTGATACTACTTTTTATATTCATTATTTCTATGAATAGAGACTATTTTGATATGCTTTTACCTACCAATGTAGTTAAATTGCATATCACTCTATCAAGCTATTTAGTTTCTAAATCCAACTTGACTTAGAATGGAAGTAAAAGCTTTTTGTGCCTTTTTGTTAAATATAAACTTTTTGCTTTACAACTTTTTCTTATGGTTTTCTAGTTTCTACATTTATTTATACCAATATAAAAATATATAAATATAATGTAAAATATAATAATACATAAATTAAATACAAAACATTAATAATTTTATACAATATAAAATACATAAATATAAATACAAAATATTAATATATTTATACAATATAAAATAATACGTTAATATAAATAAAAATAAATAATACATTAATAATTCAAGGAAATATTAATATAAATACAAAATAAAACAAAAATAATACATAAATATAAATACAAAACATTAATAATACTAAGGAATTCAGTTATATCACTGTTACAAAAATAAAAAAATAAGAAATTAAAGAATACAAACAATATTTACTCAGTTTTAGAATTAGGAGTGATGTGCATGTGAGGTGTATCATATACATCCTCTAACGTCTTTCTTTACAATATTGATTCACGTGCTTTACCAGATTATTTAATGTGTAAATGATATGTATGTGTAAATAAATTTAACATAAGTTTTGTTTGAAAAGCCTTAGATAAAAGATGTGGAAAAATAATGATATATTTCAATTATATATTTATGGCGTGCATTACTAGTCGTCCTCTCCACATTGGAAGACAAACCTACATCGTATACATTTAATCCATTAAGCATTTTAACTCTATTTTACTATCATTTTTCTTTCTATATAATATATGTGTACCAATCATGTCAACACTAAAAGTAAAATGTGTAAGTCATGCCAACACTATCGTGTATGAAATATAACCAATTTAATATAAAAATATTATTTTACTTACTTCATTGGCTAATGCACTATTAGTGTTCTCATAGTTGAAAGTTCATGCGTAAGTCATGGTAGCATTTATTTTTTGTCAATTGTTGGTGTTACATTTTATTGAGTAGGTTTAATGGTTAAGAGCATGTGTCTCTTTCTAAGAGGTCATACGTCCAAAACTAAAGAGTTAGAGTATGCATGCCTTAATAGATTTAAGGTCAAATCGTTGGGCAGTAGTGGGTCTCTTGTCTAAACAAAAAAATCTCATACACCAATTTGGTGTCTCCCTTAACAGAACCTTAAAATTAGATTATATATATATATAAATATATATATATATATATATATATATAGATAAATAAAAAATAAAGTCAAAATAATTATTATAAAAATTTTATTAAAATTAAATAGAATATGTAATTTGAAATGTAAATTATACTTCTTTTTAAATATTTACTGTCCACTCTATGACTCACATTTTATTATAAAAACCATATATAGACAAAGTTAACAGAATAATTATTTATAATTATTAAATTTAAACACGAGATATGTTACTCGTGACTCATATTTTATTATTAAAAATATATATGTACAAAATCAACATAATAATTATTTATAAAATCTTATCACATTCAAGTATGATATATAATTTGAATATGAGTATACTTTTTAGATATTTCTTGTCAACTCATATTGGTGACTCACACTTTATTATAAAAAAAATTAAATGTATATATTCAACACAATCAATTATTTCATTAAATTTCTAAGAATCTTTGAATTTAACTATACCTTTTTAATAATATATTTTTTTGCGACAAACTTATACAACCTCAACTTAATATTTTTTTTTATTAAAAATCTTTATTTAAATTTAAATATAATATAATTATGTAATTCGGAATATAATTATACTTCTTTAAATATTTCTTATTCTCATAGGTGACTTTTTAAGTTTGTGAAAGTAACGTTTTAATACATCATAAACATATAGTTGACTATTTTAATGAGATAGAATTTGGCCAATTAATAAAACTTTTCAAAATACCTATTCAACAAGCAAATAAGTGATAATGTATTCTTAAAATTACCAAGCATGCAATAAAATCTAAGTAAATGCAATCTACATCTTTTAATTATTTTGAAATCCATTTTTCCCTTTCTCAGCCTCCATCAAAAGCTATTAACCATCCCATGTAAATAAATAATAGTATGAATTAGTTTATACCAATTTTTAAAAATGGTTTTCTTTTTCTTCATTATTTAATATAAATAATTTAATGTATTAATTTTATTATAAATATTTTATAATAAAATTATTTTTATATAAATAAAAAGTTTAAACGTATATTTAAAATTTACATTAAAAAGCCAAATTTCAATAAAATAACTATAAACTATATATTTTTATAAATATGTTTCAAAATTGTTAAAATTTAATCTTATTTATGATATATTTATCTTTGTTTTATTGATAAATAAATAGAAAGTGTATAACATATAGCTTTCCCCATAAATTAAAAGAAAGTGAAAATTATATTTATTTTAATTTAATATTAATATTATTTGTTTAGATGTAATTAATTTTTTTTAAATCAAAATGAAAATATGTAATTATTTCATAACTACTATAAATGAGTTAGTTATAACATGTTTCACGAGACTTGAATTTATATAGCTAATATTTTTTAACACTATCATAAGAGGATATTGGGGATGGGATTTGATCCACTTATGGGTGCATAGGTCACAAAACCATTTAATAATCTTTCTGGGTATAACCACATGTTCGATCCTGCATGGCTCTAGGGAAACCACATAAGAATTAAACCTTGCTCTATGGTGAAAAAATTCTCACTTTCCACTATTGGATTTAAATCTCTAGGTGCAACAACATTTTTGACCACTACCTCAAGGTGCCCCATCGCTCCAAAGAAGCCATTATAGATATTGAACCTCAGCTAATGGTGAAAAACTCCTCGCTTTGTACCTTTAAATCCAATAATTTTGAATATATAATATATATAAATATTATATATATATATATATTATATATTATATATATATATATATATATATTTATATCTTGTTAGGTTATGTGATTCATGAGATGGCTCACATGCCTAACTTGAGGTACTCATGGCTCAAAGGAAGCCATTATAGATATTGAACCTTGGCTAATTGTTGTTAGAGTTGACTTTTCCAACGCCTCATTTCCCTATGAGCTAATTATGGTGAGTTGTAAGCTCACATAGAGACTTACATATGTTCAATTGTTGTAGTTATCCTTAACCAACACTGGGCCTCCTCCATTGCTATATAATGGAAGTCTTCTATGTACTTTCACATAAGTTTAAGTTTGTTAGGTTATGTGAGTCCCGATATGACTGACATGCCTAACCTATGGGTTAAGTAGCCAGGACCCAGGGCATCTAAATCGTCAAAATCACCTACGGCCCTTGTACCTTGTCTCGACCACATCAACCCTTAATATAGTTGGATTTTTGCCCACAATATTTTGAATTAGTGATCTTTACATTACATAGTGCTTTAACAAAACACCCTATCACTATTTTCTCTACACTCAATAAGTTCTCTTTAAACATATGTAGTTAAATTTAATACCTACCAATAGTAATTAAATTTATTTTATTAGTAGATATATCAATTTCATTTATAATATATATATATATATATATATATATATATATATTATATATATATATATATATATATATAGATATATATATATATTTTTAAATAAATATGTATTTGTATTAATTCTTCATAATAATAATAATATAATAATAAATAATAATGTTATAATTAAATTAATTTTTGTAATTTTATAAAAGGTGAAATGTATAATTAAAATTATAACCAAAAATTCATGGCACACTAATATCGGTTCATGGATCATAAAGCTACAATTGTTGGGACAACCCGCACTAATTATTTGACAAAATATATTAAGGAGTTCAATAAACTTTTTGTTTCAAACGTTGTTATGACAACTCGCATAATCACGTTTTAATAAATAATGTTGAGCCAGTTGTTGTCCTCTGAGATGACTCTAGGTCAATTAGTCATGCCAGAGTATCTAAAATATTTTGTTGGTTTTAAATTTTATGGATGACCAATGATATGAATTATTGAAAACAGATGCTTAAGCCTTGACAGATACTAAGCTAGATGAAAGGGATGCTATTTGTCTAGCTATAGTTAATTGATTTAAAGTGAATGAATAGAAGAATATTGATGAAGTATAACTTGCTAAATATTCAAACAGAATATTTCATTGGTTATAAGAAAAGAATATAGGAAAACAATGTTTCCTGTAGAAAAAAATATATTTAAACGAATGCATATTTGTGTGACAGTTAATTCATATAAGGGAGTTTATAATAGCAGGTAGTCTTATAAGCTAGTCCCTAGTTATTGTTGATAATTTCACAGGGGATTTAAGACTGACTGATACTCAATATGATCTTACCCAGATCTCTGCATAAAGACTTAAATATATGAAGCAATACATAATGAAATAAGCACATATGAAAACTTACAAGAAGACAGAACTATAGAAGGAAAATTCAAAATCCTTTCATCAACTTGGTAAATCTCCAGCTCAGTTACAATTTTGTTCTCAAAGCTCATCCAAGGGTTCAACCCTTAATAACTCGAAGGAGGAGTTATTTATACAAAAATTTCTACTAGATATTTTCAAAACAAAATTACAAAAATAGTACAAAATTGTAGGAATTTCAAAATTGTTAAAAGTCGGCACTATCACTTAGGAATTTGTTGATGATGTGGTTCCCAAAAATTGTTGCCTAGTTATCAGTCAGTTGTTGATGAAAGATACTCAATAACTTCACATAGGTGATCCCATCATTCTTCACTTGGTATGGCAAGATTTACCAATTTTCTGTAAACTTCATCAACTTCGGTGTATTTCTCAAAAATGGTCTTATTTACAAAAATACGTTTAATTTCATGCTTAATAGTTAAATCAAAACCTAAACCTTCTAATTCTTATTTCCCTTTAATATGCCCCTTTATACCTGCAAATTTTGATTTATCAATGGCTATGGTATAAAGCTTCTGGCAATATTCTTCAAGACTAATCAACTTGTCATTTGGGGCCACTAATCCTGGCAGTCCTCTTTGATTCAGTAAATTAAATTTAAAATGAAACCTTTGGATAGAAGTCTTCAAGGTTTGACACTTAGTTTCTAACTGAGTCATCAAGTTCTTTTTCTACAACACATTATTGATTTCCAAGATGGTTTCTATTCTGTCCAGAATTTGAATCTGCTCCAACTCAACAATGGTTTTTGAGTTAATAACTCTGATCATGTCTGCATCCTCACTTGGTTTATCTTTAAGAAGTTGCTTCACTTCATCAATGGCCACCTCGCATCTGTTTATGAGTTCCTCCTACTCGAAAATGATCTGAATGGAGGGCCATACTTCAGTTATGGCCTAACTGATATCTGCCCATATGCTTTCCTTGGCTTGGGCCAAGGTTTGAGGCATCAATGAATGACTCTACAACTCTTCAATTCTTCTGTTCAACCTGTGTGTTTTCTGCATTTCCTCAACATACAAACTATCATTCTTTATTTTATGAGCTTCCAGATTCTGAAATTTCTTATGAATTCTTTCATTCTCTTGCTTCTAGTGAGTGAGCTCCTGTGAGAGTTTGTTCAAATCTTTTATTGTCGATGTAGATTCCCCTGTGGTTGATGTAGATTCCCATATTGTTCTAGACACTATAATAGGGATAGTTGTGATGAGAGCTATAACTAATTAAGTAATTTATTCTTTTTCATTAAGAAATTTCTCAATCTTCTCCTCCATAGATTTAATTTGTACATTCTACTCAATTATCAATTTGAGCATTTCTTCCTTGTGTTCTTCACTCTTTGTTATCTGCTTGGTATAGGGGTCCTTTGTAGAAGGTAGTTTCAAATGTTTTCTCAATAATGCAATATATGTGTTCTTCTTTCTGATAATATCTTCAATAGCTTTGACATCAATAGGGTCATATCCAATTTTAATTACTAAGTTCTCGAATGACTTAACCCTATTGTCCTTAGCTAAAGATAATATTTTCTCAATCTTTAATTGTGACTGCATATTTGATAGAGCAATTTTAACCTTTGATAATGCCATAGCTATGTTGGTCATGGTTGAGAACATCATCTCACCAGACTACCTATGCATGTCCATTTGATCAATTGGATGTTTCTTATTAGCATCAAATGTAAACACAGTTTTACTGTAATCAGAAGAACCTTTAGGAAAAGGCACTTGAGCCTACAGAAAAGACATTTGCAGTCTTCCCTTCTCGTTGTCAAATGTTATCAACAACCAATGATGTGAAGTGGAAGTCTGCTTGATTTCAAGGAAGTTAGTAAAGACATTTGACTCCTTTGTTTCACTTTCCCCTACAGATTGAGTAATTTCTAGCAAATTCTATGAAGTAAAAGAAGAAGAGGTAGTAATTATAGGTTCTTTTGTCCCTACAGAAACCTATGAATCATCCAAATTGATAATGATAGGCTCCTTCTGACCTTGAGTAGTAGTAGTAGTTGTAGTTCCCTTTGATTCAATCTTTGATTTCTGTTGGTAGTGGATGAATTATTTTTCTCCAATTGTTGATGATGATGATCCTTCCCTAAGCCTCTTTTCATGCTTAGTTTGAGAAGTAGGATTCTGAATAGTAGAAGGAGGTAAAACATGTTCTTCTGATTCTTGAAGAGTATTATCTTCCCACTGTTCATGATCTCTGAACTTCTCAATCTCTGGCCTAGGTGTATGATTATAAGGAGTGGTTTTGAGTTCCACCCTTAAGTCTAAAATAATGTTGAATGGATCATAGGACCAGGTGAAGCTGGGTTGGAAACCCATCTATTTTAATGTAGCATCTGCCTCTAAACTAGCCGATCTGATGTTGAAAATGAATGATCCAACCTGTGCCTTTATCTTGAACTGTGATCTTCTCTTCCCTTAGATGAAATGAAGCTCATCCATATTCATCATTTGCCTGATATATTCCAGAGAGAAAATTCACATTGAAACATATTTTGGCAACTTATATGGATCCAAATCATGGCCATATACTATGATCTCTATGTAGTTATGGTAGAGATACCAATCTCATGTTCTGACTTGATCACTGAGCTGCAGAATCCTTTTAATTTATGTGTTGATTCTAGGTTCACTGTGACTGCTGAGAAGTTGTGCAACTGGAAGAATGAAACAGTATATATGAAGTCTAAAAATTTGAACTCAGTTGAGTTCTTTCTAATCAATGAGGTCTAGTGAATAACTTCTTGATTATCTTGTTGATCATCCTACTTGTGCAAAACAATAGGAAACTTGTCTCCCTATTGGAAAACAAACATATGAAATAGGATAGAGGAGTATTTAAACACTCCTTCAGTAGTGAGGTTCATCAATTGCTCATGCATAGCTTCAGCCAAAAATTGACTGTAGTTATACATGAAGGAAAGCTTGTTTTCTTTAGAAAATATAGATAGATCCCCTAGGATAGATTCATCTATCCACTAGTCTGATTGGTAGCATAACAAGCAAGAAATAAGGGAAATTATATGTTTGGCTCTTTTAGTGAACATAGACGTTGGGTAAGGAGAATTCTTCTTGGGGATCTCAATATATTCAAGGAGAAAGATATCAAAGATTTGAGCTCTTTGAGGGAAGGTTAACTTGTGATAAAGGTCGATTAAGGCTGCAGTGGAGAAAAGGCTAAGGGAGTCACTCTCGGGTATCAGAAGCATTTTGTTATGCTTTTTATAGTGATAGTTATCAAAATGTCTCCACTTTGAGCTATCAATGTTCTCTGTAAAGGATTATACTTGGATTGGCACCAGATAACTAAATTAGGGAAGGAATAAGTATAGGGAAACATATATAGAGGTAGATTGGATTCCCACAGGCTTATTTCATCCTCGGAATCAAAATATGTCTGCTTCAGCCAGTTGTGCAATTCAAACATGTCGAATTCACATTCAGTGTCTGCAATTTTAAAGTATTGATCGGCTAATGGAATATGGTCCATGTCTAAGGCATCAGATGCCTTTGGGCTTTTCTAAGTTGGAGAGGAGCTGGCAAAAGGCTTGTCCTTTCCCTTAGGATTCATGACATCACAGAGCTGAGATGTTGAATCAGAGAAAAGTGCAGAGGTAGGTAAGAGGATGCTTCTAGTTATAGGTTCAACTCAGCAAAGAATTTTCATAAATAAACAGAGAGTAGAAACAGTGAATATATGTTTAGGAAAAGGTATTGTAATGGGGGATATGGAGATTTATAAATGAATTCGGCTACCATTACAATAGAGGTCGTTATTGATCAGCTAACTAGGAAATAAATGCAATAACGGGAAGCAATATTAGCAACGGGAGTGAATTAATGGAGGCAACGGATACGCGGGAACAGTTAGATGATAACTAGCGAGGGCACATGGCGTGGAGCGATTAGAGGTAGATGGTGCGAGAGGAGTGACCGCTAGCATGGTATCAAGAAGCACGGGAAGTGTGGATGGTGGATTTCTGAGGGGGGTAGTGGTAAGTGGTTTGGAGTGAGGGGGTGCAAAGCATTGAGGAGGCAATGCATACACGAGGGCCCACATGGGAAAGACCGTTTTTTGCACCCACCCCCTCCCCCCTTACCATTATCTCATTTTGTAGCGAGGGAGTACGAAGAGCTTCCCCGTTGTTGATCTGGGTGGGGAGGTGAATGACCATCGATTCATGCTCAGAATTTATCACTTTTCGACAAAAAAAAATTGTCGCATATGACTTTGGCTAAAAGCATAAAACATGTTTATTTATAACTAAATTAATAAACCTTTTAACAAGGTAATTAAATACTAATGAAAAATTAATCTAATTAGGGCACGTCTAGACTAGCTTCCCTTAAAAAATATTTGAGTAATCTAAACCTAATCTAATACAACCTTAGGCCAATTTTTAAGGATATTAGGACTTTTATTTATCCTAATCTATCCTATCTTCTACTTTTCAACCAATATTAAACTGTTTGGTTGAACTTATTCTCTAATCTAGGACAAAAATTTAAATGATCTGATCAAGATTGAATAGTTTGATTCAGATTAGAAGAAAATCTTGTGGCATAAAAACAAGTTGCACACATACCTTTCTTATTACAAATGGAATTTATCTTGAAGTGGCATTTAAACAAGCACACTTATACAAATCTTTTGGTTTTCTTTTGATGGGGTTTTATTTCATCTCTTCTTTTATTTTCTATTTTTGTATTTTCATTTTTCTTTATTTTTTCATACCCTCTTTTATAAAATAAAAACTAACTTATCAAAAATAATGTATGTTACAACATCGGCTCCAACTGGGGACTCCTTCCTCCTACAGGATGCAGAGAACTTGCAAATCCATGTGCCTTCTCCTCGGGCTAATGGGGTCTTCTGTTGAAACAAATACACACTACGTGTAAAATAACTCTCTGGTATAATACAATGATGAATGAATGGAAGCCTCTTAATACTGAATATAGTGCTTCAAGTACTTCCCATTGACACGCAATGAGGAATACTCTCCCCCCAGATTCTGCAGAATGAAAGTGTTATTACCCTTGACCTCAGCAATGCTAAAAGGTCCCAACCAAAGGTTGCAAAACTTGACATGTTTGCCTTTGTCTTCTCTCCTAGCATCCCATCTCAGTACCAAATCACCTTGCCTGAAATCTCTTTCCATGGCTTTCCTATCAAACAAGTTTTTCATTTTACTCTGCTCTTTCTTAAGCATGTAATGCACTTCATCTCTATCCTCATTCAATTCTATGATCTGATTTATTCTTCGAGAGAATTCATCACCCACTTCATCTGACTCTTGTAAAAACTTCAAAACAGGAAAATATAAATGTGTGGGAAATGTTGCTTCTTTTCCATAAACAAGCTGAAAAGGGGATTGACTTGTTGATCTTTTGGGTGAAATCCTATTGGCCCAAAGTGCATAAATAAGATGACTGTCCCAACTCCTTTTATGATCCTCTAATGTTTTCTTTATTACTTTAACCAAAATTTTATTTGAGGACTCTGCCAGTCCATTTCCCTATGGATAATATGGTGTAGAATGATGCAACAAGATTTGATGTTTTTGATAGAAACCAATCATCTTAGTACTATTGAATGCGTGTGCATTGTCTATCACTATTTGCTGAGGGCATCCAAATCTAGATAATATGTATTCTTCAATAAACTTGATAACAACATTATCAATTGCATTTCTGACTGGCATGACTACTACCCATTTGGTAAAGTAGTATGTAGCACTCAATATCCATCTGTACTGACTACTTGATGGAGGATGAATTTCACCAATGAAATCAAATCCCCATTGACAGAATGGTGCTTGGACTAAGGCTGGAACCAATAGAAGAGTTGCTAATCTTTGCTTTCTAGCAAAGATTTGAAATTGTGTACAGCTCCTAACCTTTGCTCTCATTTGTGCAAAAAGATTAGACCAATAAAATCCTTCCCTTAATATATTGTATGTTGTGGCCCTCCAAGCATAGTGGCCTCCACAAATTCCTGCATGAAATTCATCAATGATCCCTTCTGTTTCATTCTCTGTTAGGAAAAGTAAAAGGATATTAAGAGGATCATTCTAGTACAAATTTGCATTCACAATACAATACTTTACATCCTTCAATTTTAGTGTTTTACATTGATTTATGCTAAATTCAGCTGGACCAAATTCTCTAAAAAAATTCACAATGTCAAAGTACCAATCTGATAACAAAAAAAATTCATCAATGTGAATCAAAATTGTCTTATTTGATAAAGAAGGTTCTTGTGGATTCTCCTGTATGTGGATTTCAGAAGGTTCTTATGGATTCTTCTCATTTGGGCTCTCAGAAGGTTCTTATGGATTCTCCCGTGTGGTGGTTGCAAAAGGTTCTTGTGTATTCTTCTTAGCTGGGATGTCAAAAACAAAATTTATTCCTAAGATCTTGCAATTGGATTCAGCAAAGGAGCTTAGCCAAGTCTTGACCTTTCACTAGTTTGGTAGTCTTGATGATGAGGTCATACTCTAAAATTTTAGTTATCCATCTCCCTCTCCCTCCATCAGTGTCAAGTTGAGTTAAAATAGTTTTGACAACACTATTGGGTACATATGCAATGATAGAAGAATGGACGAGATGGACTCTAAAGGATTTTAGAGCTTGAACTAAAGAGTAGGCTTGTTTTTTAGTGATTTCATACTTTAGCTCAACATCTCTCATAACCTTGCTAAAAAAGGAATTGGGTTGGTCATCTCCATCTTTGTTCTTTTGCAAGAGAACAACAACTAATGTGGTTTCAGAAGCAAAAGAAAAGACATTGAAAGGTTCAGAGTAATCTGGACTGGCTAGGGTGGGGGCTTCTGCAATGGCCTTTTTAATATGATCAAATGCATACCTATTAGGAAAAGCACATTTGATTTCATGGTTCTTTTTCAGCATATTAGTTATGTCCTTGACTATTTCAACATAGTTAGGGATAAATCTTCTTAAAAAAATAATTTTTCCAAGGAAAGCTTGAACTTCCTTCTTGTTCCTTGGTAATA
Source organism: Pinus taeda (assembly GCA_000404065.3). Classification (NCBI taxonomy): domain Eukaryota; kingdom Viridiplantae; phylum Streptophyta; class Pinopsida; order Pinales; family Pinaceae; genus Pinus; species Pinus taeda. The sequence goes on from APFE030559947.1 coordinate 73,011, forward strand.
TGAGTGCCTGAATTGATGAGACTATTTTAGGATCAATGACTACTCCCTTTTTGGAAATGATGTAGCCGAGTAGTTTTCCTTCTTGGAGTGTAAATAAAGACTTCTTGGGATTAAGAGAAATCCCAAATTTCCTTCACCTGTCAAAAACCTTTCTCAAATGCTTCAAATGCTTTTCATCAAAACTGGAAAAAATAGTTAAATCATCTAAATAAATAACAAAAAATTTGTTGGTCTTACCTACAAATTCTAAGTCCATAGCACGTTGAAATGTGGCTCTAGAATTAGTAACCCAAAAGGCATCCAGTTATACATGAATGTGCCCCATGGGGTTGTAAATGCAGTTTTTCTCTATCCTCTAGACTAACCATAATCTGATTATATCTAGAAAAACCATCTAACATGTAAATTCTCTGGGCTCTTGAAACTTTCTAAAGTAATTGATCCATCTTAGGTAATGGATAATTTTCCTTCAGGGAAGATTTATTCAAATTCCTAAAATCCACACATAATCTAATTTCACCATTTTTTTTTTCTCACTAGAACTAGATTGGCTACCCAATCTAAATATCTTAGTGGAAGTATTATTTTAGCATCCAATAACTTATTTAGTTCTTTTTTAATTACAGGAAGAAGTACATGATTAATTCTCCTCAATTTTTGTTTGAAGGTTTTGCCTCTGGTTTTAATGGAATTTTTTTATCAATAAGAGATGTATCATATGTTTTTTATTCATTATAAGACCAAGAAAAAACATATTTGTAGGATTTAAGGAGGGCTAAATATTTGTCTTTAGCTTCCATTGACAGGGATGTAGAAATTTTAATGTTTCTGATCTCTTTAGAACTTCCAATGTTATAAATTTCAATATTTTCATCAAGTGAATCAAAAAGTGGATTTTTGGGGACATCATTATGATCAAAGAGCTTCTCAAGAGAGATTAACCCTTTTAGAATAAAATTATTAGAGAGTTGGATAATGTTATGATCAAAAATTGTAGAATCAAATTGTGGTGTTTGATTTTCGTTGTCAATTTCAAGATTATCAAGTGGTTCTTCCTCAACTTGCATGTTTGAGAATCCACCTATGACTTGCAAAAAGGATTTTAGTTGCTCGTCATCATCAAATATTTGCCAATACTTAAGATTGTCAAGAATTGATGGTCTATACTTGACTTGAATTTAGTATTGGACAAGCATCTTATTAGGGATTTTAAAGGAACTTGCAGAAACAACAGAGGAATCTGCATGCATGTTTTGATCTTTAGGAATAGTAGTAATATTGAATGTTGAAAAGAAATTTTCAATTGAATCCCAAAATTCATTCCTATAAGATCTCAATCTTGGGTGCTTAGTTTGACACTGATTCCTAACTTGTCTGACAATAATTTCAGAATCACGGTATACACTTAAGTTCTGCACCTTAAGACTTCTTGTTAACTCCAATCCTAGCAGAAAATATTCATACTCTGCTACATTATTGGTTACATCAAATTCAAGTTTGTATGATTGGGTAATGTTTTCTTTATCTGGAGAAATTAATACAATTCCATCTCCTGTTCCTTCCTTTGAGAAAGAACCATCAAAATACATTTTCCAAATATCAGTTTCAATGGTTTTAAGTTGATCTACAATATCTTCAATAATAAGTTGAGTATTTTGTGAATTATTTACAGATAGTTCAAAACACCCAAAGCCTTGGTCAACAACATAAATAGGGTGATTCCTAGCCTGATCAACTCTACAAATAGTGTTCATAAATAGGACCTCTCTATATAGCCAGGGATGCTCACCCCCATAAACCGAAATAGTGGCATAAGAAATATCTGTTTGTAGGCTTCCTCCTAACTTAGCACAACAAGATCTTGACAGTAGCATGCCAAATTTTGGAGGAATGTTAGTGGCTACTATGTCTAAAACCACACTTTTGACAAGGATCCGAGTTAAGGTTACCACCAAATCTTTAATGAGTTGAAGACAAGGAACTTTCTTGGAGTCAAATTGCAACTGGTCCATGATCACTTTAGGCATTAGATTATGGGAAGCGCCAGAATCTAGCATACAGTTATATAACAGGAAATCATGAATTTTCAAAGTCACATAAAATGGTGGTACATTCTCATATATCATGTCAGAGTTGGACCAAAAACTACTGAGTGTTTTTCATCCTGCAGGCTTGTCACATCCCCTTCAGCATCCACACTGGATGATTGAATCCATTTTGAAACTTGGTTCTTATACCCTATATTTTTTTACAGTTTAGCTACGGAATTGGTATTTTAAATATTTCCAGTTATCTTTGAACATTGAAGGTTTTCAAAACAATTTTATCAATTTGACCTATTTCACCTGTTTGATTCAATGGTTGAATGATAGTTATATGGGTTTCAGTAGATTTTATCTGAGATTCATTTTGAATGGGACCTTTTGGAAGTCTACCAGGCCCTACCCTAGGTCTAATATCGTATCTTCTGTTCAATTCTCCAATTAGGAATTCAGAGAAGGCCTACTATTTAGAAATTTCATTGTCTTCTTGATTTTGGGAAGACTGATTTGAAGGGTGAGGAGCAATAGCATTATGTACAGACGAAGAATCAAAATTATTTATATCTTCGGAAATTAGAGGACCAATATTATCTAGTTGTTGGTCATCAATCATTAGAGGAGGTTTTATTTGTTTATCAATGTTAGTTCTTTATAAAATTTGAGTTTGAGGGGCTCTTCTAAACTGATTTTGTGGTCTGACATCAGTTTTTTGTATGGTTCTAGGCTAAGTTTCAATCTTAGAAATCCTATTAGATAGGTTTCTAAGTAATGATGTTATCTCATCTATTTTTTGATCATTGTTTTTTGTCTTTGAGGAAGATCCTTCCTCCTTAGCCTTCATTTTTCTTTCAGCCTTTTCAACCTTGGCTTTGAGTCTAAATGAAGCCCATCTGTTAGCCTCAACTTCGATATTGTTAGTTTGCATATCCTGAAGGGTAGGAAATATCCTTTCCCTCAGCATGACTGCAAAGTCATAATCAAAGGCTTTGGAAAACCTAACCTTTACTGCTGCAACATGAGATGTACAATAGAGAGGCATTTTGTGGTAGAGTTTATTGAATCGTTTAATGAAATCTACCACAAGTTCTCCATGGTTCCTTTTAAGCTCTTCAAATTCAATAAGGTAGTAAACTGTATACTTTTTGACACCCCACTAATTCTTGAATATAGTAGTTAAATCATTACAGGATTGAATTGAATCAACCCTCAGTTGCCTAAACCATATACTAACATTTCCCTCTAAATATTGAACAAATAAACACATATATACATCCTCATGCTTTATATTTGTATCATCTACAAAATCTAGGAATGTAGCTAGATGATCTTCTGCAGACAGACCAGTTTCACCATTAAACCTGGGCAAGTGTTTCAAATACCCATCAAGAAAATTGTTTATATGGTTGGGAAGATGCAGGGCAGCATATCTAGCTTGAATTATAGGTTGAAATTCCATATCTAAAGATGAAGAAGAAGATGATTCAGTAGAAGAGGTAGGAGATGATGTAGTGGAGGATAATGAGGAAGGTGGTGAAGCAGTGGGTGAAGATGGAGGTGTAAAAGTGGGAGGACTAGAATGAGAAAGTGGAGGAAGCCTAAAAGTTTTCGAAGGTGTTTTTATTACTAACGTATGAACCTATGTTTCAACCCGCTCTTTACTTTCAAATAGGGGGTTTGAATATACAGAGAAGGTTTCTTCAGGTTGGGCAGAAGTGGATGGGAATGTATAATGAGTGGGGGAGATAAAATCACTTGGTTTTAGATCTGGTAAATCTACATCTAGTTCTTCCTCTGACTTGGGAGAATCTGAAAATATTTCAGGTTGTTTGTAAGATTCCAAAGATTGGACTAAGAGAGTTGACCGCAGATCACCTCCTTTACATAAAATTTCTAAAACCCTAGGTGTTATATCATCCAAATCTATTTGGGATGGAACAGAGCTAAAGGGATCAAAAGCTGGAATATCTTCATGTTGTAATAGTATAGAAGAAGAAGCAGAAGCTTCAAGTCTCCTTCTAAACAAATCCTCTCTCACCAGTCTCTCAAGATGAGATAAAGAAGATATAATTTGAGAGTCAAAGTGAGATCTGGTATGTTTTGAAGGAGTCATCTTCGTATAGTGGAGTCGCCAGGTGAATGATTTTTAACCTACAATTTCTTTATTCACCTTAAAGAAAAAAATAAATTAATCGTTGTCCCAGGGAAAAAGTTCAATTTTCGCTCCCCGGCAACGGCGCGAGTCTGATGTTGTCCTCTGAGATGACTCTAGGTTAGTTAGTCATGCCAGTGCATCTAAAATAATTTTTTGGTTTTAAATTTTATGGATGACCAATGATATGAATTATTGAAAACAGGTAATTAAGCCTTGACAATTACTAAGCTAGATGAAAGGGTTGTTATTTGTCTAGCTATAGTTAATTGATTTAAAGTGAATGAATAATAGAATATTGATGAAGTATACCTTGCCAAATATTCAAACAGAATATTTCATTGGTTATAAGCAAAGAATATAGGCAAACAACATTTCCTATAGAACAAAATATATTTAAATGAATGCAGATTTGTGTGACAATTAATTGATATAGGGGAGTTTATAATAACAAATAGTCTTATAAGCTAGTCCCTAGTTATTGTTGATAACTTCAGAGGGGATTCAAGACTAACCAATACTCGATATGATATTACCTAGATCTCTACATAAAGACTTAAATATATGAAGCAATACATAATAAAATAAGCACATATGAAAACTTACAAGAAGACAAAACTATAGAAGGAAAATTCAGAATCCTTTCATTAACTTGGAAAATCTCCATATTGTTTACAATTTTGTTCTCAAATACCATCCAAGGGTTCAACCCTTAATAAGTTGAAGGAGTATTTATTTATACAAAATTTCTACTAGATATTTTCAAAACAAAATTACAAAAATAGTACAAAATTGTAGGAATTTCAAAACTGCTAAATGTTGACACTATCCTTTAGGAATCTGTTGATGATGTGTTGGGCGCGGGATCCCCCCCAAGGCAAGTTTTGGGGATTAAAGCCCAAGTTTTGACTAAGTCTTATGTAAAGACTCCGCTATTTATGGGCGTGGAGCGTGAAGTTGTAATTAAGTCATAGGGTTGTCCGCCCTTACTTTTGTTTTGTAATGTTGGCTTGAGAGTCCTACCCATTGTCCATGGACCATGGGATTGTATAATAGAGCGAGGCTCTAAGTGTAAAGAAACAATCGAATATCGAAGAATCTAAGAGATGATGAAGCATTGAGTCTAAAGTGTAAGGTCGTGTATTTGGGTCATAGATTAGGAGAAGGCTCTGCAGCTGAGTACGCAAAGACCTAGTAGTTCACAGCTAAGTGTGCAATCCCCTGCAGTTGAGTGCACAGGGAAAGTTAAGTCTGTAACCGATTGAAGCATTAATAAAGAGAATTTTTACATTATTTCTGTGTATCTTTTCCTGGTTTATGCATTGAAGTATATTGGGTATGAATTTCACGTTTACTGCTTATTTGCTGCATGAACTTATATGAATGTGTTGAATAAGTGAATATAAGATAAAGTATCTATTTACACAAAGATAACTAACTGTTATAAGAAGATAAGTAAGATCCGCGGTGTAACTTGGGGAAATAGTGCAGATCATCGCTTTAGCAGTGCAAAAGCTCCTTAGCCCCTGGTTCGGGTTGCGCGAAGGCGAGTATAATAGGGCACGCATGTCAGGAAAGTGCGCAAAGTGACCTCTGCAAAGGTATTCATAGTTAGACTAAGTCGACCCCTCAGACATCTCAAGGGTGTGGAAACTTGGTTCCAGCATCCCCCCATACTGCTTCCAGTGAGACCTCAGTCTGCGCTCCGCAAGTTGTTGCCGAAAGGGCCAGTAGTACAGGGATTTGTTTGGCTAAATAACTCTGAACCTGGGTCAGGCCCCCTCAAGCCAACAAATGGTTCTATTGTTGGGACCAAAATCTACATAGAGATGTCTGATGTTGTATCATTGGAATCCAACTAAGAAAGAAATTTAAGGTTGGTTAGACAAGAGAATTCACAAGTTCGTGGTGTAGAAGAATAGGAATCCGTAACTATCAAAGGAAAAGTGGTTAGACTGCTACCTGTACACAGAGATCCATGAAATTTTCTTCACATCTTTCCCTACTGAGCTGTACGAGTGGATCGCAAAGATAGTAGATAGCCAAGGAAGGTGGAAGCTTGAAAATCCTATTGTGTGGACCCCAAAGTAGGTGTGCAAATTGGAAGCATCGAAGGATAAGATCACGCACAATGTTGATCACTAGCTCGATCGAATTATAGGAGGATTCATTACTAAGTTCGCGGTAGATACTGTTAGCCTCCTGCTCATAGCAGGTATTCACCTTTCGTGATCGACATATTTACATGCCAAATATGTCATGCTTTGCTTCCAGCAATGTTCCATATTTGAAATTTGCTACTATGGCAAATATGGGCACACCCCCCAGTTATGCCTTCATTTGAAATGTCTGTTGATAATATTTTTGAGCAAGGAATGCATCATATTGAAGAGTCTGAGGACCACTCTTCTCCTTTTGTCAAATCTTTAACGGAGCATGATGAATGTTCGTTTGGTTCAACCGCAAATGAAATCTTTTCTGCCCAAACCATCAGAAGCTCAGGCAGAGTACGAAGTTTACTCCTTGATGAGTGCACACTGAATAGTTCTGTTTCCATTGCTGAATTGTCAACATCCTTGCAACAAGAGGGCAAGATTACTGGGATATCATGTACAAATGAAGATAGCTGCTATACTAACATGAATTCAAAGAACACAACTGGAGACGTGGCATCTAATGCAAAGGATTTATAATGTGCAGCAAACCTATCTGAAACAGCTCTTGTACCCTCTCATAGGATGCGTTATGAGAGTGGGTGAACCCAGTTCTTTCAAGTAACTTTAGGAAGCTCTCACGGGTGAATCAAATGGGATCTCTGTGAATTTATTTACTCTCAAGTCGGTGTCAAGTTGAACTAAATCAAGTACGAGCTGTTTGAAGTTGATCCTGTACCACATGCATATTCACTGTCACATTCAAAGCAGCGTAGGAGCAGAGTCATCTTTGCCATTTATCTTGCTTTGTGGATGCCGGCCCAAGGATTTATAATACTTCAGGAGAAGACACAGACTATTGAAGAATTGAGTGAGAGAAAAACTTATGTTGAAGCTGATTTCAAGGTGTTACAGGTCAAATTAAATTCGTTGGAGAAGGAAAATAGTGCTCTGAGATATGAAGTTCATGTGCTAAATAAAGAACTTGAAATTCGTAATGAAGAGAAAGAATATAATAGAAGATCAACTGATGCAGCTAATAAACAGTTTATAGAGAGCACTAAAAAAATAGCCAAGTTAGAGACGGAATGTCAAAGATTGCGGGTCCTAGTTCGAAAAAAGTTACCAGGGCCTGCTGCTGTAGCTCAGATGAAGATGGAAGTTGAAATGCTGGGAAAAGATGCAGTTGAAGGAAAGAGAAAAAAGATGGGGAAAGGGGTTGGTCTAACTTCATTAACTGGGGAGTCTATGCATGAAAATGTTCATGAGAACAGCCTGAAACAGGTACATGCTTTCCCTGAGCAGTTGTTTGCGTTGGAAGAAGAGAACAAAATGCTCAAGCAAACTCTTACTACTAGAAGCAATGAACTTCAAACTTCAAGGGTCATGTGTGCGCGAACAGCTAGTAAACTATCTCAACTTGAGGCACAAATGGAGGCTTTCCATAGAGGTCATCGCGTCAGTAAAACCAGTGGTACAGCTGTTGATATTCATGTAATATGTCACATGGTATCAATATGAGTAATGAACCAAGTATTGTTTCAATTTCTGAGGATGGAGGCAATGGAGATGAAGCTAGCTGTGCTGAATCCTGGGCTTCGGCATTGATTTCTGAATTAGCACAGTTTAAGAAGGATAACATAGATGTAGCTACAAATAAAGAATTTGACTCCTCAGAGTTTAATTTGCTGAATGATTTTGTTGAAATGGAAAGGCTTGCAGCATTGTCTACTGAAAAGGTTGATGGTTCTAATCAAAATTTTGGTAAAGAAGACAAATTGGGTGGAACTGGGGTATTCCGGATGGAAGAAAACAGTAGTACTTTTTCTTTGACTGAGAGGAATGTTCCTTTAGAAGAAACCCCCTCAACCTCTGAACAAGATACTAATGCCATAGCTGTAGCAGAGAAGTTATCTGCCATTCAATCAGAGAGTTCTACCAATGAAGCAGATAATGCCAATCTTCATGATGTTTTATGCATGGTTTTTGAAGCCCATGCAAAGTCTCAAAACATGGATGAAGTGATGGAGAGGGTCAAGGCTGCTATTGTAAAGTCTTGATGTTCAACTGTTGAGCAAGTTGCCACAACAAAAGAAAATACAAATAGCACTGGTGATTTGAATGGTGGCTCTTTTCAGGGAATAATCTCACATAATTTTTTCACCGAAATCCCATTCACATGGGAGTTCATCTGAAGAAGAAATAGTTGCATTTTCATCTTCTAATAGAACAAGAACTACCCATCTTGGATCAAAAGTGACTGCTTCTGTTCACAAAATACTGATGCTTATTGAAGGTTTTATCAAGTCAAATCCTTCAGATCAAATTCATTCAAATAGCATGGCACGGGCCACATGTGGACCTCATCTCTATGGGAACTCTTCAGATATGCCTGGCTATACCATGCGTGTCTTTCAGTGGCAAAATTCAGAGTTTCAAAGTCTTGTCAATGTTTGCACTGATCTTCTTCATGGGAAGGCAGATATAGTGGAGTTTGTTGAAACAGCAGCTTCTACATTAGACTGGCTTGTAAACCATTTCTTCTCTCTTCAAGATGTATCGAGCATAAGAGCGACAATCAAGAAGCAGCTTGAATGGGATGAAGACTCACATAGTGTCAGTGAATCAGAGGTTGGAGGAACAAGTAGTCCAGAGTTTAGGAAAGAAAAGACTCCTGTGACTGCTAAAAATGAAAGTGGAAATAAAACTTTGGCATTGACATTAGATAGGTTCCAACTCAAACAGCCCAATTGCAAATGCCTCACCTCAGCTTAAGGATGTGCAAAATCTCCTGGCAGAAAAAGAATTTATTGTATGCAAATTGAATGAAGAGATTGGTAGACTGGATGGTGAACTTAGTTGCTTAAAGTTGGTAAAAGAAGAACTAGAAGAGAGGCTTCAACTGGAAAATGCTAATGTTGAAACCATTCAGGTTCGACTACAAGAATCACAGCAAAATATTTCAAGATTAGAGTCACAACTTTCTTCAACCATGGAAGAGAGAGAGTTAGCGGAGGAACAGTTGGCAGCTCAGAAATTTATTTGAAGCAGTAAGAGAAGTCTCAGATAATGTCATGAAGGGAGGCCGAAACAAGTGGTTTTAATGGAATGGTGCATGGTTTCTATCGTGGCATTTTAAAACTCGGCCTCCAAAAATGGATAAATCTGCAATATTAAGTGATGCTCTTTCTCTTGTGAATCAACTACGAGAAAAGGCAGGCGAGCTGAAAGACTCCAATTCGGCAATCCAATAAAGAATTGAAGACAGAGAAAAATGAGCTTCGTGATGAAAAGACAAGGTTGAAAGTAGAGAAGGAAAGATTGGATCAACAAATGAAGGTTATGATGACTTCATCTCCAGGGTTCATGCCGCATCTGGCTGTAGCGCATGCATTCTCAGCTCAAAGTCAAGCAGCAAATAACAGACACTACCTATTCCAGGTTTTATATGAATAACAAGATTGGCAGCGTTTTGTGGATCTGGATGAATTTGTTGTTCCTGCAATATCAATTTTAATGTCTTTGGTGGGCAGTTTTAGGTTTTGGAAAATTGAGGGCAACAACAATCCTTGTGAAAGAATGGATATCGATGATTTCAAATGCCTTTTCGAGAGTTCAGGAGCGGACATATGGGGTGTGATTGACATGGCTCTTACAGTGGCATCTACAGAGTTTTCTGAAGAATTCAAGGCAAGAAGAGATCAGATTGCCGCGCGATTATATGCCTCTACCACTTCGCGTTGCCAGAATTGTGATGGCTCTTCGGATGGAGGAGAAGCTGCAAGAGTCAGCCGTGGTACTTCAGGGATCGGAAGCAAGCCGCAGCACAAATCCCCGAGACCCTTCAAGGCAAAGGCAATCGAATCTCATGAAGCGGAAGATAAGAGCCCCGATGATGAAGACGAAGAAGAAGGGTTGCAGAAAAACAAAGCAGAAAGCCACCATGTGGTAGAGGAGGTGCTGATGATAAAGGAGCTTCTTGATTCCTGGCATGGCAATGTGGCAATGGATGCCACCAGCTACAGTTGATACATCTCAGGATCATGCGCTACGGCCTCCTGTTGCCTAAGCACATTCTTACCATATCTATTGACTTGTTGTCAGTGTCGATTATGACCAGAAAGACTAGGACATTTTTTCAGTTTCTGTTCCGGGAAGATATCCAATACCAGAGGCGTGGAATAAAGCGGAGAACAGAAGGACAGCCAGCCACCGCCTCAATCCAAAAAGACAAAAATCATTTATGGAACCACCTAAAGGATTCATGCGCAGCCTTAGATATTTACTCCAAGATGCCAGCTGCCCAGCTCAGCCCATATAATCTTTCATGCATTTATTTTTAGCAGAAAACACTGTTTTAGTTCAGATCTGTTTAGATAGGTTTGATAGATATTTTGAGATATTTTCCTTAAGATCTTATCCACAGATCTAAGTCTGTAAATTTTTTCTATAAAAACCTCCCTATGTACTGTTCAAAGGGTGAGAGTTTTTTGATCGACGAGCTGATTTTGAAACACTGCTATGTACCCTCTGAGAGGTTTAATAAACAGAGCTTGCTGGAACATGTGTGTTGGGACTGTCTGAATGTGCATTTGATGGCTGAAGAACTGCAGAACTCTCGTGTTTCCTCATGGACTAATAAGTTTTCTCATCTCTTTCTACAGTTGCTATGTTTTCTATACCGTATTTGTGTCATGATCTAAACTTGCAGGGAAAAAGAATAGTTCAGATGTCACTTAGCTGTGCTCTGCCCTCAATCCCTGCTTCTTCTCAATGTTTTCTTTCTAGACTAGCTTATAATATGAATTCCTTTTAGGCTCATATTTGCACTAGTTTCCTCCGTGTATGAATATTGTTGTAGGAATTCAAGTAATTGCTCCTATAGGATATTCATCCCGTTCCCTCTGTTAGCACGAATGAAAATTACTTAGCTGTCTTTCATTCCTTGCATCTGTTTCATCCTCATTCAAACCTGATATTACTCCTTGTGCAGCTATCCTACTC